>JACN01037141.1:0-10005 GCA_000787155.1 Scartelaos histophorus | reverse complement strand
ACAAAAATAAATTGAATTGAATTCTCTTTCATGTACTGGGTAGATCCAGTTCAGCCAAGAAGATGGATTTAACAGGCAACTAAAACAATTAAGGTGACGACCACTTTTTTTGTGTCCCTTCTGCCAATTTGTGGTTAGCTTTTATCTTTTGTTCCTCTTGCATCTTATTGTATAACGTCTATAAATAATAACATGAGAAGACCTGGCGTTTCATAGACTTCAAACATCATTTCAGTCCTATGGTGAATAATGTTAGTGACAGAAAGTAGATTTGTGCCTGATCCTGCAGCTCCAGGGTTTAATCCGCTGTATAGATTCCAGATGTGGCAACCGCGTAAAACTATAAAGTTTTACCTCTACTTTAGTGAAGTTAGTTTTAAATAGTAAAAGCTTTTCTGAAACCCTGCCTACAGGAGCTTTTCATTACAAACTGCATCCAGCGTGTTGACAGTGCAGCGATAATGAAGATGCAAGATTATTTTGACTTTTAAGAAAACTACAATGAGACGAAATCCTTTTTCAGTATTTAATATATAAAAACACATGGTATACATTACAGTACAAAAGGGAATGATCTGTTCTTGTCTTTTCAAATCACAACATCAGATTGTTTCAGTGTAAAAGTCGACATGTGTATCCAATCTAATGACACAATGTTCTATGTCCACAAATCAAAAGGACATGCCTTCCTCCTACTACAGACAGTGGGTAAACTGTTAAAAGTTTGTGTTTACAGCCCTTAAACGCAGCTTTTTGAGCTTTTTGAGTATGGCCACACCCACAACTTTGAACTATTTTGTGATATATTCATTATTTGGTCCTCCATAAACACTTGGCAACGGCATGCCCGAGTGGTAAAGCTATTCATTCTTGATGTTTGGTTGAAAAGAGTTCAAGCTATCAGTGGCCTGCGAGATTCAAACCATATGCATATAAATATTATTTGCAGATTGACCATAAGTTCAGCAGTTCCAGCGGATGCCTCCCAGCATTAGGAGGAAGTTTAAATTTGAGTCTTTTCTTTGCCAAAAATCGGACTTTTCTTTAGAATGCACATAGCTCCGAGAAATAATTTACATGTGAAATACTAGATAATATGAGGTTGTCGAGAACAGCAGGTCTATAACACCGAGCTAAGCAGTGGCTCTACCAAAAATGAGGCAGCTACTGTAAGAGAAAGGAGTAGAGCACTGTCGAGAGTCAGTGTTACAAATTTGGCTATAAAAGGTACATATAAATACAAGTGAATACATATATGCAAAAACCTTCTTCTTACTTTCAGAGTCCAAAGGCTAACATTCAATTACACAAAAATGTACACATATAACGTCACTGTTTTGCATAAAGAAGAGTGACATCTGATTTTTATTAGCTTAACTGCCTTCTAAGTGCTTCTGATTCAGTCGGATATCCAGTTTTCAAGAGTTGGAAGTCAGTTCAGTCCTTCTCTGTACAAGTCACTGATGATTTTGACAGTGTAGATGAAATGCTAGTTGGAAAGTAGGTTTATTAGTCTATTTAGATTTGGGGAGGATTGTCCACAGCGACGGCCGAGTACTCCGTATCGGACACATTTGAGGTCTCGATCAGCCTCGCCAAGCCTGTCCGTGTGGAGTATTTAAAGATGAACGCCTTCATGAGGTCGTAGCGGTAGTTCCTGTTGATGAAGTTGTAGAGGATGGGGTTGAAACAGCAGTGGAGCAAAGAAAGGCACTGGGTGAGGTGTAGCGCCACATAGAGGATATTCTCTAAACTGCAAGTGAGGGACAGCAGGCCGAGCTGTACGAGAGCGTCCGCGAATAGGGCGCTGTGGTAGGGACCCCAGCATCCGAGGAAGACGATGATGTAAGCTAGGATCACTCTTCGGCTAATGCGGCGTTCTTGCTCCACGTTAGTAGAAGCTGTGGAAGAAGAGCGCCTGAATGTGCGCGCTAAAAGAGTGTAAAATACAGCAATAACCGGGAATGGGAGGACGAAGCCGAGCAGAATGAAGCTCAGCTGGACTCCAACCATCCAGTCTCTCGGGTTCTCGTCTGGGTAGACCGGCCGGCACAGCATCAGATCTCCATGGGAAGATTTGACCGTGCGTAGGAAGTAGGTGTCAGGCAAGCTAGCCACGAACGCTAGCAGCCACACCCCCACACAGGCGGCGCGGCGAATCAGCTTCCTCCTTGCTCCCCCGTCGCTGTCCCCATGCGTGGTCACACTGAAGTAGCGGTCGACGCTCATGCACGCCAAGAAGAAGATGCTGCCAAAGAGGTTGACTGAAAACAGCAGGTGCGTGAGCTTGCAGGCCATCTCTCCGAAGGGCCAGTAACCGTGCTGCGCCAGGGAGCTCACCCAGATGGGCAGAGTGGCACATACGCACAGATCGGCGACCGCTAAATGGGCGATGTACATGTGCGTCTCGTGTCGAGGGGTGGAGTCACGCTGGGCACGGATGTTCACCCAAAGGACTAAGGCGTTGGCGGCGAGACCGATGACGAAGATGAAGGAGTAGAGCACGCACATGGAGGTGAGGAGGGCGCTGCGGTTGAAGGCCGTGGCGCAGACGACCGTGTCCACGCTGGAGATGTTGCCCAAGTGCTCGGAGATGTTGAAGTCGTTGGAGGTCAGGGACTCCCACAGGTCCTCCAGTTCACTCGTGCTCAGGCTCATTTTGCAGAGGACCGCGGGGCGCTCTTCTGATGGGCCGAAATCCTGTAGAAACAAAGAAAAACATTTGTTATTTCATATAACAACACTTATTTAACACATGTCTACACAGAGATATGACTGTTTTGCCTTGGTTATTCCACATCACTGAAATAAACTTGGTAATCACAATGGAGACAAGATCTATGGAGACACAAGCCTGCACATGGTAACAATTCATGCTTTAAAAGGCATTTTTTGAGCTATAAAATTGTAATTGAACAAATAAAAGGGAGATATGCTCAATGCCAGACTGTGGAACATGCCGATAAAACAAGACCTTAGAAGTACATAGTGCACTTTTAAATATATGTCCAACTTTTACTTGCATGCAGTGATTCAAATATTGATTATCATTTAGATGTATGCCTTGATTTTTAGATGGTGGTTGGATTCCTGCAGCTTTACATCACCCAGTCGTCTAATTTGGTGGTTAAAGCTACTGTTATTTTTGTACATAATCCTTAGGTGTCGGGTTTAAAAAGCAATTTTCCATCACATTTGCCGTAGCAGCCTGTGGACACTGACTGCCTAAGCTAATAAAACATGAAGTACCTGCGGTCTGCCACCAGATCCTGAAGAATCTTAATGTGGTGAGCTTGTTAAAACAGCCCATTCAGGACCACATACGGGGCTGCTGCTGTTGTGTCACAAACTTAAGCACTGTGTGATTGATGTCCAGTCAAAAGGGCCGTACAATAAATGTTTACATTAGCTCCACCGGTGCCGAGTGCAGATTGGACACAAGGAAGTGAGATTGAGAAATCTAAACACAAACCATTTCCGGAGCGTTCTGAGCATTCCAAGATAAAGCGCTGGTCAGGGGTGGGAAATCGGATGCCACTTTGAGGTATGTTTTCCCTTAACAAGCTTCTTATAATAATAAAAAATCCCTCATCTTTTCTAGAGGTGGAGTTGAGGAGCTGTCACCATATGTATGATCAAAGAAACGCAGGTTATAGGTTCAAAATGTCACTTTTACAACATCTGCGACTAATAAGACGGAGGTATGTGCTCATAATTTCAAATGCCCTACATGTGTATAGGAACAAAAGGTGGCTCAAGTCATTTGCAAGATCACAGCGGCACACTTGGCATTCATAAAAGTAGAATGGTGCTTTTCTGCCTAAGGTTAGGGTTACAGAGTGTGTCTCTGCGTGGCTCTGTCTGGCCTGTCTTCACAAGTTTGAGCTGTGATGTCTCTCTTCTCTGTCTCCTCTTTAACTGTGGGTTAGTGACTCTGGTGAAGGTTCAGAGGTGAGAGGTAATAGATCAAAAGCACAACACGACTGGTTTAACCCTGCGCAGGCTAAACTGACATGTGGTCACCCAGAGACAAAGCTGCGAGCAGACGGCAGTGGGGAGCAGTGGGGAGCTCACCTCTGCCCAAGAAGGGCCCCGGTCACTGACCAGAGTGTGACACAGCAGCACCACGAGCACTGACACCAGCACATCTGTCTGAGGGACTGGTTTGGACGGGGAAGAAAAAGCAACAGTTTTTAAATTTATGGTAGTTTGTTGTCAGATTGTCTGTTTGCTAGTGGTGATTTATAGATTTTCAAAGATCTTTGAAAATAAAGTAATATTTTTAGAGACATCAGGTTCTGAATTCAAAAGCCTCCAGCCATACTGCTTTTAACTTGGAAAATGATCAAGAAAGAGTGACTATCCAAGAAATAGACTCAATGAATAGATTATATCAAACAAAATATAATTATAAATGATAGAGAATGTGTCATGCCTCCACTGGGTGGAGCAGAATGTAGTACTGACATGTACCTCATAAAGTTATAACAGTGCTATGTTAAACATTAAACATCTATATTCACCCTGGAGAAAAAATATTTATTGTCTGAGTTTTCCACCACAAAAACTACACTGGTCTGACTAATTGTGTGGGTTCTGTGAAAGTTTTATTGGCTTTCACAATACAAGCTGATTCAAACTGATGCGTCAGGTATGGAAATGATGGAACATCTTAAGAGAAATCCCTAAATAAAGATTTCTCTAAAGCCTAAAAAATCAGAGCCAGCTCTCACTTCTCACACTTGGGAACAGATCCAGGGCCATATTAACCTCTGCTTACACTAAAACTGTGGAATCCATCGCCTCTCATCCAGTAAGACTGTGCTTCTGGGGATTTTGTATGCAGAGATAATCCCTCACAATGGTCTCTGTCTAATTCCCCTCATATTATATGGAAAATACCTGTGGGTGCCAGGTAGCCCCATGGGCTTCTAGTTAATTAACCTTTTAACACCGAGGCTCATCTGATAAGACGCGGTCCAGCTCTGTATGTGGGAGCATCTCCCTCTTTTCCCTCTAAGACGCGAGCAGCCACTTTCAAATGAGTTGAAACAGCTTTTGTATTTCAATACACAGACAATAAAAGCGTTTGAAGGCGAGTTTCATGTGCTAATAGAACCGACAAGCGCAGTGCAGGTGCAGCGTGTTTGCCAGACTTTCCTCCTGTCTTACTCTGTTTACATTCTTTAGTGAGGATAAAATCTTTTCAGTGGGAACGTCAGGTTTCAGCGCTGACTGGCACAAGTATAGGAGACGTTTAGCACTTGGCGTCATTACGCACCAGCGCCAAATCCAGCGAAATGTCCCACTGCAGCTCAGGATAAACATACAGGGACATTGTTGGCATTGTTGATTTGTATCTGCTGGAGACAGACTTATCAGATGTCACCCCACATACAGTAGCCCGGCTTAGTGTGTGAATAGGGGGCAAATAACCGGGGCGAGTGGATAGAGAGTTGGTCAAGTGTGAGTAACGCGGTAGTAAACCAGGCTTTACTTTATAATAGGCTGCCGTCCACAAAAGATGACAAAAGACCTGAACTGTGTTTTGCACATTACGATCTGTTCCTACAAAATTGGTTTAACTTCGAAAACTAATTTAAAACAGCGTAGTGCACTATGGAGCATCTCAAGCCAAATCAAACTGAGCTCAAACATAAAGCTTACCTTGTGCTCTTTTTCAAAGAGAGAATATCCTTTGTTCTTTAGTTGGTTCTTGTTTAGTTTCCTGGTTAATAGCAGACGAGTCCACTGAGCACTTGGTGCGCTCCCTCCGCCTTCTTAAATCACTGTGAGCCGTGCGTCTGCTCCTCTCTCACTGCACTTGCTGAAACTCAGCAGAGCTACGCCTCGGGGGCAGGACCAGCTCTAATGCAAAGTGACATGGCATCACCCCAAAAGCAGCGCGCTCCTTACGCACGGACGCACGCACCCTGCCATTAGAGTTTCGGCCAAGAAGAGTCGAGGAACGAGCCTCGGAGATCGTAAAGCCCGAGTGCTGCATCCTATAACTAATGACCAAAGAGACAGATCACCTACAGGATCGTTTAAAGTTAAATACGATACATATGACAGACAAAAATCACCTGATAAAGTGAAATATGAATGGACTTTCGAGCTAATATCGTGGGGGGAGGGGTTTGGTTTCACAATGGGAATATATAATTAACTATTCTAAAATACCAGAACACAAGTTACACTTAACATTTCACTATAACCTGTTGGTTAACTATGTCTTTTATGAGCGAACGACAGTGAAGAAAGTTGTACAAACGCATGTTTAGATTAATTCTTGCTCATTCAAGGTCCTATATGATGCAAAATTGACTTCTGTGAGCTTTTAACCGAATTGCGTTTTGTTTCATTCACACATGTTTGAATAACCCTTTATCTTTAGTCTGTCTACTCCAAAGCTGTTCCAACTTGTGATGTCATGAAGCTGTAGTTTTCAAGTTAACAGCTACATTTTAGCTTTTGTTTAGCCGCGATTCACAATGAAGGGCGAAGATTAACCAAATGATTCTAATGAAGATGTGTGAAGCTACATCACAATGTGGATCAGTGTGTTTTCTGTTTTACAGAAGAACACAGTCTAAATATGCAGAGTTTATGTGCTAAACGTGTCACTCTAACAAAGCACAACTGTGGGTTTTGATGGGGAAATAACATTATATTATTTCAGAAAATTGTGTAATATGGGCCTTTTAATTACAGTTAGAAACTAAAGCCAGACTCAGAATACACAGCAGAACACACTCAGAGTCATATAGGGTAAAAAAAAGGCTGCGACTGTCTGCACCCATGGTCTGCCTCGCCCTCTGTCACCCAAATATGAAACCAGATCCACAGACAGCAGCCGACCACATCAACTGCCCCGCTCCCACCCAGAAAACCCACACGGGGGCTCAACCCTCCTCCACCGACCACTGAAGGTGAAGCAACACACCTGCTCTGCAACTGTCACCCTTACAAATGATGCACTTTATTTCAGACAGGACAAAAGAGGCAATTAGGAACAGGTTTAAAGAACAAATCTGTCCTCTTTTTGAACTTTTCTTGTCTGCAGGCGAAGCATCCACCTCTTCCTGCAGAATAACCGGCTTATTTTTTGGTATTTTAGAGCGGATGTGCTACCTGAGACAACTATCTGTTTGTACAAAGTATCGAGTAGACTTCAACTTGTGATTTTTGTGACCAGACTTTGAATCAAGCCAAGAACATTTTCTATCCAGAGCACAGTGTTGGAAAGCAACTGAATACATGTACAGAGAATACGTGTTCGGAATATAAATTTTGAGTTACTACTTTATGGAAGATAATTTGTTCCGTCAGATTTTGAATTTTAAACCACTGAACACCACTGAATTTCTCATTTTGATTTTTTTAAATCTGAAAAAAGATGTTTGAATTATTTTTATTCAGAATTTTAGTTGCTGAAATTTGAAGTGCACTTTTTCATTGTTTCAAATTCAAAATAAAAATGTCGCCTTTAGATATTCACTGCGTATTTCCAAGCCCTGAAATTCAACAGTTAAAATTCAAAGTGTAAAATTCGCAATGAAAAATTTTGCAGCAAAGATCCAAGATGTCAAGGCAGAAGCAATCGATCCAGAGTGAGTGAGGAGGACAGAGGCTGTTTCCTATTGGCCGTTCTCATCTGTGGGCGGGGTTTGAGGTTTGGATGAGGCTAATTCTGACCAATCAGATCACTTCACTGCTCCATTTCCTGTTTGTTACTAAATTAGATCGGCTCACTCTGGATCGATTGCTTCAGCCTTGGCATCTTGGATCGTTCCTGCGAATTTTTTTACTGTGAATTTTTTTTACACTCTGAATTTTGACTGTTGAATTGAAGACTCGAAAATGTCTACGCTGAAGGAGAAATTTTTATTTTGAATTTGAAACACTTTGAAAATGTAATGAAAATTTCAGCAATTAAAATTCTGTATAAAAATAATTCAAATGTGTTTTTTCAGAGTTACAAAAATTCAAAGTGAGAAATTCAACGGCGTTTAAAATTCAAAATCTGATGAAACAAATTATCTTCCATACTACTTTTCTAAAATCAAAGGAACGCACTATGGTATTTGATTTACTTTAAACTGTACAGAATCAGTGAGAAAAGTGTGTAGTTTTCAAAGTATTTTCCCATCACTGCCAGTGCAAAGAGCCGCATTCTTTTCATGGGTTTCAGTCTGTTTAACGATGACATTTTGACAGTTTGGACTATGCAAAAATAAAAAATATACTTAAGATTGTATTTTGTTTTGAATTGCTGATTACTATGGTAACAGCGCTAACTTTTGTGCCTTTTCATCACTCACCAAACCCATAACCTATGTTCACTCTGCAAAAATGTGTTTACGTTTCAAAAGCCAGGACCTTATTAAAACGAATTCAGTTGCTCTAATTTGATTAATAGTGGGGAATAAAAGCAGCTGCAGTGGGATTGTTTCATTGTTGCCTTTTTATTACCCACATCCTTTAACACAAAGCTTGGTTTAGGTTTTAGAGCTGGAACTTGGGTTTTTTTTCTCCCATAAGACCAATTAACCCTAAGTTCAACCCGCCCAAGCTGCATTTCCAGGCCCGTTCCATAATCCTACTCGCTCTAGCTTCACCAAATCACCATAATATACTGACAGAAAGGTGCTTTTGATGTCCTCCCCGTGTTGTTTTAGCCAGGTACAATGTCGCTGAAATATTTGCTCAGCGAGAAGATCTTTGGCGATCGGTATGGCTTTCCCCTCTGAAGTTTATTATGACGATACGCCCTGCATTCTCCCTGATGAAATACAACCAGCAGGCCACTCTGACCTCATTACCGACCAGGGAAACGCTGCAAGTCTCTCCAAAGGGCTTTAAACCGGGTTACCATACGCACGCACTCCCATTGTCTTCCCTATCTGCACCATCGGAGCTTGTGATAAGGATCCATATAAACCGCGGCCAACCTCTGTTCTCTGCGCCTCATTCACAGGCAATGGGAATTCTGTGTTCTGATTCATGTTATAATGTCGTTTCCCTCATCAGAAACACACCTGGAGTTATGTTTTACCCACAAATCCTGCATATTTAGGCTGTGTTCTGCT
Source organism: Scartelaos histophorus (assembly GCA_000787155.1). NCBI lineage: Eukaryota > Metazoa > Chordata > Actinopteri > Gobiiformes > Gobiidae > Scartelaos > Scartelaos histophorus. The sequence goes on along the minus strand of JACN01037141.1, from coordinate 913 downwards.
CCATCTTGTGATGTCATGTGGTGATACAGGAAGTGCTCCACCGTGTGCACCTTTGGAATCATTTGGGGATGATTTCAGACAGGAATTTCCTATTTCTACTAAACAAAAGGTAAACGTTAAATTGAAAACTACCACTTAATGACATCAAAAGGTGAAGCATTGAAGAGCATTAATATGGGATTACTCAAACATGAGTGAATAAAATAAAACACAACTCCAGGTATGTTTTTGTGAAGGCAACATTATAACATGGCTTAAAGTACATGTAAGTAAAGTAAAGTAAGTAAAAGTAAGTAAATACATGGCATTTTTTGTGTAATATAGGACCTTTAATGAGATGTCATAGACATTTTGCTTTATTGGCTGTATATTTGTAATGCTCAAACTATCTGGGAGCGGTTGACAAAACAAGATTGAGTAAATATCCTCCTTAGAACAATCACTGTAAACAAATTACATCAGGCAAAGAGTCTTGGAAAGGATGGAAGGTTTTGTTTTATTAATGAAAGATAATATGTCTGGAGGTTTTATTGTTTTAGTTTGTTTTTTTCTTGCAAAGACTGTTCCTTAGATTAGATAGTGGAGATATCGTAGTCTATTCTTTCTGCAATAATTCATGCTTTAGGAATGGGTGAACTGTCCTTGATGGGGAAGGTATTTTAGCAAGCAACAGGTTACTTTAAAGTACCTGTTTAAAATGACCTTTAAGAGTAAAAAGTAAAAATATTTTGCAGAAATGTTTAAAATCAATTAAAGATTGATTTTGAATAATAATGAATTTAGCTGATTTCAATGGATTCAACTTCAATTTCTTAATTTTTGTAGCTGTTGATGTGTTTATTCGCTAAATGTTGGGGCATTAACTCAAATGAAATTCTCTCAAACTATAAAGAAGTTTACTTTTCAGTCCAGA
>JACN01100484.1:0-25125 GCA_000787155.1 Scartelaos histophorus | reverse complement strand
TTTTTTTTTTTTTTTCTGAAAAAATAAAGGCCAAAAGAGCAAAACTTGCACGACTTAACCATTTAGAGCCACTACTAAAGAAAACATCAATTTATATGCACAATAAATCCACTTCATTCAGTGCATCCTCTGTGCCATGTGTGCAGAGATGTGTCATTGTTTTTTATTTAATTCCATCATCTTCATTAACCTTATTCTGTTCCACACATATAGAAGAATGTTTTCTTTGTAAAACAAGGCAATTATCCTGATCCAAATGGGAGAGACAGGTTGTCTGTGCTTTTATGACTTTGGTTGGGTGCTTAGTGTCCAGAGGACAGGGCTCCAGCCACTTGCACACAGAGCCCTGTGCATCACATTCTCTGATGCCAGTGTCTCCTGCTTGGATCACTGTTCCCTGAGCTATAGTTTGAGCCAAAGACCATTCACAAATATAACCAGCACAGATGTAGCGGCTCCAGGTGAGTTCCCTCCTCACACCATGCGTGGACTGGGTCAGTGTGGATAGTCCCACGATGGACCCATCTCCGGTACACAATCAAGATCACACCTGGGAGCTGCACGTGCTGAAATGCCCCACTCCAGCAGTACATTTGCTTGTAAACTTACGCTGTAAAAATATCCAGTAGTATCCCATACCACAGGCTGAACAGCCAGCCTTCAGCAAAGCAATCCTCTCCCACAATGAGCTCACAGAAGCCGGGCAGGACGATCTGCGGCCCCGCTGAGTCATAAGCAGTGAGGCTTTTCCTGCAGCCTCAGTAAACCAACCGCCTCTGACTTCTCCATAATAAATAAGGGTAAACAAGACCACAGACCGGGAAGCATCCGTGATCCAACACGATCTGTGTTCGGCTTTTGGCCTTTTGACGCACAGTGAGGTTTGCAGCTGGTGAGGGAAAGTGTAGGCTCAGAAATGTTGACACGCTCTAAGTTGCTTTTCTTTACAAACACATAAAAATCATGTTAACTAATAAAAACATTGTGTTTTAATAAATTATTTTATTTACACACAAAAAGGAAGAAAGAAAAAAAGAAATATATAAATGACAAATTGGGGTCTTGAACCTGGAGAGTTCGCACTAAACATGAGCAACTTAACAAGCTAAACTTAATAATGTCTGGCTGCACCTTCAGTCAAATGCTCTTCCCTTTTATGCCATAAGGGGCGACCGTGGTGAATGTTCTCCTGGTGAACAGAGCGTCTGATTCATGTGTCTCAAGCAGTTTCAAGTGAATGTGTGAGTGGCGCATTGGCTGCAGGAGGTGAGGCTTTGACGCTTCATATGTGCTAAGAGTGGTTGGTTCTTGCTTGGCTTCTTCTCTAAACGTGTGTTTTTGGGTTAGTGTGTCCTGCCCCATGTGGGTGGGGACTGAAGGAGCTCCAGCTCCATCAGGTTTCTTTACAGTGGGATTCAAAGGACACTCTTGGACTCCAGTCTGCTCCAAGTACTCAGGCCAGATCATACATTTTTGACCCTGCTCTTGACTCATTGAATAAAAGTACAGCAAAGTTTATGAACTCATTTCAGGTCATGACATATATTTCAAAAACTAATATATAGATAATTAAACTATTATTTTAAACCAAATTTTTGTTTTATATGCTTCGTGTATATAGGTCACAACCTTTTTATTATTGATCTATTGGTCGCTCTCTGCTGGTAATAAGCAATAGACAACATGACATAATTTGCACTGGAGCAAACTGTTGCTTGGTGAAGTTGTACAGACATAAATGATGCATGATCGGGCTTATACAGTTAAGTACAAAGTATAATTTAGTAGAACTTTTTGTCAGCCGATTCTTGTCATAAGTGTTCAAAAGATCAGAGAATTTCACCTCTAATTTAGATGCAAGTCAAAACTGTGCCTTTATTATTTGTGAAATGTGGTGGATTAATTCAAATAAATGCAGACAATAAATTATACAAGAAGTAGAGTCAGTCAGGAAATACCTTTTTACTGTTAAAGAACTTTTCCAGCTGGATTAATAGCACTGTATTGTGGACTGGGAGGACACATTCTGATGCATAATATGGATAAGAAGGCTGCAGTTTAAGTTGACAACTTTACAAGACGGGAGTAATAAAGTCGTCTTTAAATTATTTTTGCAATTTCCTGAGTTTGTATCTTGCGCCTCTGAGTCTGTCATTCTGTCTGCCCCTGACGCTCTGTTTTTATTGGCTGTTAGGTATCATCCATAACGATGTTTTGTGGTTACAATATGACAGAGCAGATTAGAGTCCCATTGAAACCACACACACGAGGAGCGTAGCAGCTTCAAAATCCTACACAAAGGCCCAAAGTCAGGTCACACTTTCTCAAAATCGCCGAGAAGCAAATCAGGTCCAAATGATCCTGTAGTGTGACACAGGCTTTAGGAACATGGCAGTATCCACAGTTGCAATAACAAAGTCACTCGACTCTTTATCGTCCTTTAAGTGGTGGACTTAGGCCTTGATGACTCCAGCTTGACCCTTATTAATTCAAACTACTTTAAACTAACCACATAAACTTTATTCCTTGTTCCTTTAGGCTGACTAATGTACAAAAGGCGCTGTATAAAACGGAAATTGGATTATAGGACACGGTGAGATATCAGTCCTGGAGTCACCATGGCTTTAAGATGTTAAGCTTTGGAGACCTGGTTTAATACTGTGAAATGAGAACAGATCAGTTAAAGAACACAAGATCTGAATTGGCTTTTGGTGCCGTACATTACCTCCCTCACGCTGATGGCTCCTTTATGAGACTTAATTAAAAAGTCGATGGCATCTTTAATGGCCCCGTAGCTCCTTGTTTTTCTGTATTTTGTAAATGCGGGTTTCGCTAATGACCAAAGGCAGTCTCATTTGGGGGAACGAAGGAGAGGAAAATACGACCTGTAGCTTTGAGGTCGCTCTGCCCCGACTCTGTCAGGAAAATAGATAAGGCTGTTTTCAGTTGGTCCAAGTCATTGAGGAAAAATAAGGAAAATTTAGTCCTTCAAATGAATCCGCTTTTGCAAATTAAACACACCCAATACACAATACAGTGCAATTCCAAATCCACATAGAGGGAACGCAGAGTAAAATATTGAAATGAAAGTGCACTACGTTATAGTCGAATCAAATGGTGGATCCAATATTGTTAAACCAATTCAGTGGAACAAGGACATTTTAAATTGCATGGCCTGAAAGATCTAAAATAATTAGAATAGAAATTCTCTGATTCTTGTTTGTTCTCTCAGTATGGTAACTGGGGGAAACAGGGAAAATGACTTTCTTGTCTTTGCAGCTGATGTCACCAACATTCCCTGGGGAAGTGAGGCTAACTGAAAGCACTACTCCGTATGAAGCTCTATTACTTAAGTTAAACTTTAATCTCAGATTTGTTTTTTTAACACAATCTCCCCAAATAGGTGAGCTGATTTATGCTGTTAAACAAGTCCCTCTCAGATAAAATTATATAATTATAAGCTAGTTCGCATTAGCCAGCGTTTTTCAGTTCAGCCACTCTCACCGTTTTAGTTGAAAATCAAGCACCTAAACAGGCTCCTGAAAATGTCTTGTTTAAATATATTTTGAAATTTTGTGTTTTTCCTTGAGATTTCAGAGTACTTTTTTGCCACTGTTTGCTAATGTGTGCTTTGTGTCACCATAGTAACAGCTAATCATTCCGCCATACACAACCATGCAGAACACCCCAACACAATGTTGCTGCAGCATATCAAGAGAATCAACTCTAAATTCTAAGTTTAATGCCACACTTTGGAACATTCCAGGTGAAGCTTTAACATTTTGAAAAGCAGGTTGAACGCCTCACCAGAAAAGTTAAATAGAATGAAATTAAAATTAAAACTGCACTACTTATTAACACTTCAGTTTTGTTTGGTATTATTAGCCGTTGAACACATGAATTTATACTACTGCACTGCACAAAACCTCAATGATAACTACATAAAGGGTGAAACAGGACCACATTCATTACATATTCAACTGTACAATAACTCACCATTATGTAAGAAAACCCTGATAACTATTTCAGCTTTGCATTGTTTTACCTTGTATATAGCTCAGAGATATATTTGTATTACTACTATTATTATTATTATTATTTCTTATTTTTTAATTTTTCCATTTACATACAATTGATATAATTACATCTTATTTAACATCAGTCCCTTGTTATTTTTGCTTCTTATTTTGAATTTATTAGTATCATTATATTTTTGATTTTTATTACCATATTATATTTATTGTGATGTGTGAGCTACTGGGTCCAAATAATGTCCATTTTTGATCAGTAAAGTTTGTCTAAGTCTAAAGTGTATTAATTAATTAGACACATGTACTAACAGACAGTGGTGCCTTTGACTTTTCACCACTTGGTTTCATGTCCTTGTTTATGAGCTGAATATAAAATGTGTTGCCGACTGATCTGAGCTTGTCAGATCCTTGAAAGACAGCCAGGGCCCTTATGCCTGCTGCTGTGGGACTTAATGACTGTAAGACTCCAAAGACTAGAGCCATGCATGAGAATAGGCCAATGTAATGAATCACTCTGTACATCCAAAGTTATATATTAAAGCTTTATTACGTTATACTTCATGTTTCATATTAGCAGTCTGGAATATTTATACATTTTCTGGTGTTTTGACTTTGCCCTTTAGAGGTCACCACACACCACATCTTCATTTTTGCACTGATTCACTCATTGATTTGGTTCATTTTTGGGTTCAAACATCCACAGTGTTTTTCCATTAACATTTTGGTGACTCATAATATACAGTTATTAAGCAAATAACCAAAATCTACTTTTTAACCTTTATGAATATATTGGACACTCATGTAATCAAATTGCAATTAATTAAATGAAAGACCTGACTTCACCGGACTGTAAAAATGTTGTAAATGTTGTAAATTGTAATGCAGCACAAAAATGAGGCCCCACAACCTGCATCTGGAAATAAATTTGTCATAGACTTAGCTAAAACTAATCATTACAGACTTATACTTCTATTGAAAATCTGTTTCTGAATCTTTACAAAAGGTGAGCTTATTAAAACATTTAGCAGAATTTTTTGTTTTAAATGTGCTTTATGGACTTAAAATAACTGTAGTCTGAATATTAGTGACCACGTAGTCTCTGTGATGTCTTTGAACTCTTAATATTTCATTTTTTTGAAACATCTATGTGGGAAAAGAATGGAAAATTTACTAGAACTGGAGTAGGCGGTCACTGTTGAGCTCCACAGCCAATAACATGAACTTTAACTTCAAACTGTACATATTTATATTTTTTAATAAGGTGAGTCATGTAACTTTTCATGTGCAGACTTTGCTACCTGCTTGGAGATGTTATTGCTTTGCTTGGATTTGCATGTTCCGCAATATATCATTAAACATCTTTGTGCAGATATGCAGACGACATCACCATATCAGGTCAGATCTATGGAGAGGCGACTCCACTCACAGTAAGAACACATGCTCTTCAAAGTATTTTTGATGACAGATTTAATACTGTTTAATATTGTTGAATATTTCATGCAAAACAATAAGTCCGCAAAGACAAGAAGGCGCTGGACAAGTTTTCAAGAAAGGTTACATAGTACATCAACATTTCTAACAGAGCCACACCTCCAGAGACAAGCAGGTAGCTGACCCTGTACCAGAAAATTTACGCAGTGCACCTTTAATAATTTGCTAATCCAGTAAATTGAAATTTCCACATTTTTCCTTTATGATAAAATGTACTAGAAATCTAAACTGTCTTTTGACCTGAATGTGCCTTGATGCTTTGTTTTCAATCAAATACATTTGTAGTGTCATCAGAAATTACAGGGAAATACTTTAGCTTCTGTACCTCCTTTTACTATGCAAATATTCCTATGCATGTCATAGCTGGAGGCAAATTAGCCTTTTTTAGTCAGTCAGATTTTACAGCAGCGCTCACCCCCTGACATCCTGATGAAAAACCGTGTCTTTCATGTCTGCTACGTGCTCGCGCTGGTTCACTGAGGCAAGACATATCAAGGATTTGTAAAATATGGCAGATTGCTAAGCTTTGTACAATGTAGCCTTCAATAAAAATAAGAGAAACAAGGGAATAATACTAAATATCACTTGAAATGACTTAATAGTGAAAAGCATAAATCGAGGCATTATCACGAACTTTAATCAAAACAACTGGACTTATTAAACTTTTGATTTGACTTTTGTTTGTTGCTAACCAAGTAGCTTCTTCAAGGCTTCTTCAATTAACATGAAGGCATTATGAACAGTTTATTAAACAAGAAATGAAATGTACCGTGTATTATGCATTATTACTAATGTAATAAAAAAAATCTGTCTATAAGAATCACTTGAAACAGGGGGTAACAGAACACAAGTTAAAGGGTCCATAATCTATGTTATAATGTTGTTTCCTCATCACAGACATACCCAGAGTTGTGTTTTGTTTCATCCACACAAGCTTAAAACCCAAATCCTGCATAGTTAGGCTGTGTTCTTCTCTTTAACTGAAAACACTTCATATCATAAGGAAAATTTCAGCCCTGAAATCACCAATCTCTAAAGGTAAAAGGAGCTGTTAACTTGAAAACTACTGCTTCATGACATCACAAGGTAATAAGAAAGGATTACTCTAACATCACTCAGATAAAAATAAAATTATACTGAATTCCTATTTGAAAAAAACTGTATACTGGAAATAAATTGCATACTGTTGTTTCGGTACAATATCCCTGGTTTAATTTGTTCCTTTTTTGTTCTGTCCTCAGGTTTGACAGTTTCAGTGTTTTTAGAGAGGCAAAACTAAACACAACTGTAGACTACTGTCAAATCTGATGGGGTCTTAGCTGCCACTTTAGAATAAGTTTTCCTCCTTGATTTGGAAGACATCTCCATATGAGCCAAACAGCTTCCTTATTTTGCGATTCTTCCAGAACATGGCTTTCACTGGAGAGGGCCGGTCATTAAACGTGCCACTAATCCCAGCCTCTTTGAGAGAATTTTATGAAGTATTAAAGTTATTTAAAGATCCCATATTACACAAAACTGACTGTTGTGAACTTTAAGCCATGTCAGAATGCTATTACTTCCTCAAATACGTATGAGGAATTGTATTTTGTTTGAGTAATCCTTTATTATTAGTCTTTCTATATCTCGAAACTCAAGATGACCCATGAGACTTGCTGTAGCATATGTCAGTAATGTTAAATGTTAAATTTTACTCAAATAATGAATTGGACACATGCATTTGGTCAACAACATATCTAATATAGCTTTGTGAGTCATCTGAATGCCAGTGTGTATTGCACAGCACATTAGACCCACAACAACAGAAAATTATAGGTAAAAGTTTCCGGTCGTATTAATAGAAAGGCAACAATGCTATAATTTGAGTCTGTTATAGAGTTCACTTGCACCAGCTATAATTTAATGGACATAAATTTCAGACGCAAAAGCTTCCTGAAGAGTGGGAAGCATTTAGAGGGTTCCAGGATTAGACACTAATTTAGTCATTATTGAATGAGTCATGTGTTAGTAAAAAAAAAAAAAAGCACATACAGCTGGATCTGTCCTGTACACTGTCTCACTGTCTCACCGTGTCTCACCGGTGTTCACTTTCTTCAGTGTCACACTACAGACACTGTTTGCAGTAATTTCTGACCAGGCAAGATGTGAAGCTGATACGATCCAAGACCAGTCATTATAACACTGTCAGATTCCATGGAGTTTTCCATAGCTTTTTTACTATAATGGTCCTATATTATACAAAATGAACTTTAAACCATGTTAGAAAGTTACTACTTCCTCAAAAACATTCCCAGAGCTGGGTTTTGTTTCATTCACACATGTCTGAGTAACCCTTTATTATCAGTCTGTCAACATCTCCAGCTCTGAATCCTTTATTCCACCTTGTGATGTCAAGTAGTTTTCAAGGTAACAGTTGTGAAGATTTGGCTGAAATGATCCAAATAGAGGTTTGTTTTAATGAGGAAACAACATCTTTATTTTTACTCCATCCCTCTTGAAGTGTTGTAGTAATTAAATATATGTAAAGTATAAATAAGTTATTTCAAGTTATTTGATAAAATTGTAAAACATACAAATATTAAGTATATGAATATATTATTAAGTACTAATATTTCATCTGGATCATCTAAAGTACCAAAATATCACTGTTATGTGATCAGTCCAGTGCTACAGAAACAGGGAAGATTCCATCTTGATACTGCCGACTTTGTCAATACATACAATAATACAAGAAATACATATTTTGTATCTTTATTAACTTTAACAGTTTAGTTAATAACTAACATTGAAATTTGTTTATCACACTTGTTCTAACTAAGTACTAACAAGTAATGATTTTTATATATATTTTTTCATCATTGACCATAAACATATATCTAAATATGGTCATTTATTTTCAGACCGGATGCCTAAGCCCTCTCCTGCTCTTGTCTCCTCTGATCCTCCCTCACATGTTACTGTGTCTGGCTGACTCTCTCTTTCTCCTCACCACTGTCCGCACAGAAGCGTCAGTTTTCCCAGTGGCCCTGAAGGCATCTCTCACATAATCACTTCAGACCAGCCTGTTTAGAGCAGCATGTCCACTGGGACTGAGCCGCCGCGCTCCAGGCCAGATCATAGCACAGAAGAGAAAAGGGAAAGTGCACCGCTGAACACAGGTAAAAACAAGTCAAATGCAATACAGAATATACAGGTTAGATACAGGGTGCATTTACATGACTTGGTTCAGTAGAGATTGGCAGTTGCAGGTGTAGGTGTAAAAACACATTGGATCACTTCCTGTATTACCAAATGACATCACAAGGTGGAACAGAGTATATTATATGACTCTGTCTTGCTTTAAGCCATGTTAGAATGTTACAACTTTCTCAGAAACTTTCTAGGAGTTGTATTTGTTTCATTCACATATGTTTGAGTATAATCCTTTATTATCAGCCTGTCTGCATCGCCAGAGCTAAAATGCTCTGTTCCACCTTGTGATGTCATGTAGTTTTCAAGATAACAGCTTTGATTTATTTGTTCAGAAGAGATTTGCACATCCAAGGTGAAAATGATCCAAATGTAAATGTGTTTTTGATGAGGAAACAACATTACAACAGATCAGAATATAGTGTAACATGAGCCTTAAACATATTCATAAACACAGTCAGGCACAGTACAGGAATATTTAGGTTTGACAGAGGGAACATTTAGCACAGACAGTATCAGATAACTAGAATTATCAGATAACCCAATGATGAAAGAGAATTTTTGGTGTTTACATGGACTGAAGAAATTTGTTAACATCTGAAATGTGATGGTTAATCAATGATTTTTAAAGTAATTGTTGTACTTTGCCCCCAGTCATTCTCTATAAATATACAGAAGTAGGTACAAAACAATTCACTACAACTTCACAAACCTGACATGATGTGCAGTATCATTAGTAGAATCCCATCAGGAACTCATCGTGCAATACCCCTGTTTATCATTTCCCATTAAATTGTTATCTTTTGTCTTCTTAGTTTGCCCTTTTGTCATAATGTTCCTTGTCAAAACATGAACAAACAAAGAAGAAATCAGATTACTCGGATCAGATACTGTTTACATGACACATTTCCGTCATCTGTCAAATCCAGAAATCAGATAACGATCAGATTTGGGGTGTGCCTGTAAACACGGCAATTCATAAAGAAATCATAACTCCATAACCAGTTTTTGCTGTTTACAAGTCATTCCGATCATTATATCTCCAGGAATTATCAGATCATTATGTGAGCAGAACCTGATTATTTGAAACATGTATAAACTTACAAACAATAAACTTTAAGGTATTTTAAAGACTCTCTATGTAACATTTTGATGTCACCTGCTTATTTCTATGCATATGTAACTGCTCTGCCTTACATATATTCAACACTTGGTTTTATAGTTCAAAAATGCCAAGAAAAACAGACATTCTGACTGTGAGCAGGATTGCCTTTCCACAGATCTGACCTGTAACTTCGTCTGGTTTGGTCGTGAATATAGAAATCTTTAAACATACTGTAAAACATTCCATCCAAAGCAATAACAACTCACCACCCACGAACCCTCCACTAGAAAAAATACACAATGCACCTTTAAGCACCATTAAACACCATTTTTTTTGTCATACTAAAATGAATAAAACTTTTTCCAGGGCAATCCCTAAATAAAGAACTTTTGTTTACTTAGTTTTGTGTTGGAAATGGGGTCATTGCAAACACATATAACCCAGCAGGTAATGTAACATGCAATTAAAACCTCACATGAAATGACAGTCATTATAAATAGGGGTGCAGTGGCTTATAGCACCGATTTAGAGCTGCACTGGGCTGACGATGTGAAAAGATTTGCTGTAACGTGATTAAGATCTGGATTCTTCAGTCTTAATTAGCTCTAAAAAGACACTGCTGATGCGTGTGGGAAGACATGCAGATATTGTGTCATGGCTCGTGGGTAGCAGCCGTGTGCAGGGAGGGGATGCTGCTGATTTGCAAGCCCATAAAAATATCCTAATGCGATTTTCTTTTTGAAGATTCATACCACATCTGTCCAAGTTTTAACAAAAGCACTGGGTGAACTGTGGAGATTGGCTGTGATGCCGATCCAGAGGGTTGTCTGGTGGGATATTTTTCAGGCAAAGCAAATGAGAAAGATAAACAGAATTTGGCACTTCAATAAAGGGAAGTTGGGTTGACACCTGAGTACTTTTCTCCTTTGTGATGTGAGATCTCTGGAGGTTCGCTGTGCTGCAGGCAGGCGCGATGCAGTTCAAACACTTTGCAGGTAAAACTTTCTTGGGTAAAATGGTCCTTTGTGTAGCACTGCTTTGCTCAAACGGGTCAGCAGAAGGTCGAGCTGTAGCTGTGCGTTTGGTTTGCGCGTCGTATGACAATGAGGCCGTGCTCGACTGTCAATGCCCAAACTCATCTGATCTCCAAAGCAAAGCAAGGACCGGCCCTGGTTAGCGCTTAGATGTGAGACCGCTGGGATTAGCATGTGTCACAGCGAGATGCCAGTGGCTCTAGTGGAAACTGTTGCTATGTCCTTAGGCAAGATACTGCCCCCGATGCCAAGTGTGAATGTGGTGCAGTGGTGTGGATGTGACTGCTGGTGGTTGGATGGAGTCCGATTTAAAGCCTTGCATTTGACAGTCTGCCCCAGGGCAACTATGGCCACATTAACATCTTATCAAGTAAATAATGCAATACAAAGCGCTGGTTATACTGGGTGTGCTATATAAAGCCATTGCATCATTATTATTATTTATGACATAATGGGTGTGAGTGCTGGTGGTGATCAAAAGGCCCAATGGCACAGATCGGCAGCCTCGTTTCCGTCTTTCTGTGATAACTTTGTCGTCATTGTACCATTGGTATGACAACATCTTTACTATACCAGTGCAAACAGACAAAAAACAGGGAGTTGATAGGACACTAGGCTGTATTATGTAGTGACAATACAGGCTCACTCCAGGTCTGGCACTACATTCAGCAGCAGAGTTAAATGCAATTATAAATAAATAAGCATGTGGTCGGGTGGAAGCAAAGCCCTGTGGGAACATGCTGAGAGAAACCAGAGAAAGTTTAATTAAACCTGAGACTGCACTCCCACACACAAAGACATGCAATAATATGAACACACCAATAGCATCACATGCACACAGCCACAACAACTGCTACATGTTATGAAAATATGAAGCTGTGCTGTGGATTCAACCAGGAAGTCTGAGTTTCACCTGTCAATATCAGACAGTCACAGCCTTGTGTCTTTGGCAAAAGTCATCTGCAGTTTCAGTTTTGTCTCTCAGCCCTCCTTCACCGCAGCAGCAAAAGTATAAGACACCTCAGCCCCTCTATAAAAGATCATTTGTATCATCAGATTTTGAATTTGAAGTACTTGGATTTTTTGTAACTAAAGAGCTGAATTTTTAAGCATACATAAAAGAAGGCCTTTAGCACACAGTCAGGTGATCTAACTTAGAAATAATAATTATAATAACTACTAATAATAATAACTAGAAATAATCAGGAAAATATTTGGGCTGGAAAATTGGAAATTTGGTGAACAAATGATCTTCCATACGCTCCTTCTCTTCAATTAAGCTTTTTAAGGGGGTTTTAGGGTGAACTGGTGAATGTTTGATCTACTCATTATCTCCCTGCTGCTATTCTACAATATTTTCATTACTGCTAAAACCTACATTCATTTGAGTGTTGATGTGGCTTCAAAATACTCTGAACATGCATCCTTATTGTATGGGTTGCCTCTCCACAGATCTGACATGTAAATTGTCCTGTGCCATCACCTACTTGTCTCCATGAAGCTAGATTTCATACCACACTGTAAAACATTCCAGGCAAAGCAAAAACATCTCCATAGAGACATGATGAATCCAACGTGCTCCTTTAAAGTTTTTTCTGGAATGTTTTACAGTACGGTATTAAACCTTTCTATCTTCATGGAGACCAAACCAGACTAAGTTACAGGTCAGATCTGTGGAGAGGCAATCCTGCTCATAGTTAAAATCCTTTTTATTGAGCTATAAAACCACTTGTAATTGAATAAATGTTACGTAGAGCTATTTAATGTCATACTGTGGAACATTCCAGGCAGAACAATGACACGTCTATATAAACAAGCAAGTAACAGACCCCAATGAAAAAGTGACATAGTGCACCTTTAACTCTTCTTCTTTTCTGGATCAGTCTCTTCCTATAAATAATTGATTAATTGCATGATTATTGGGTGTATGGGCGCCATGTTTTTGTAGCATTATTTTCTGTGGAATGATTGAACTGCCAGTCGAGTTGTAATTACCTCAGGGGTGCTGGCAAAAGCACAGCACACAGTAAAGGCTTATGAGGGAGTATTGAATCTGCACTTCAATTAGAGTGCTTATAAAGTGTGGATTACACCAGGGCTCCGGGCCGCAGCTCTCTCTCAATTACCCCAGTGCATTGTGGGTTATGGGACAGACCGCACCGAGGCCTGAAGAAGTCCAGGTAAGACAATAAGTGAAGTCTAATGAAAGTGAATTTGGCCAACATTTTAATTGTAAAGACTGGTAGATTATGTAAACATTAAGTTCATTGGCAAAGACCATAGCCTGAGATTGGCTTTGGGCCTTACAGGGAAAGACTGGTGTAACTATGAGGCCCTAAACTTAAAATTGCTATAACTTTTCTTTGTGAACTAACAAAACACAACTTCAGATATATAACAACTTCAAAACTGATTTAAAATTATGCAAAAATTGACTTTTTTTTTTTTTTTTTATATTATGCAGACATTGTACAAAATAGCAGTCATTTCACAAATAACGAGAGAGTAAAAAAAAACATATTTTGTACTGACTTTTTCATTACAATAAAAATAACAAACACACACATATAAACAACCCTACCAACATTCTCTGTTTAAATGATATAATTGTCCTGTTTTACCAATTATTTTACTTCAAGTCCAGATAAGTCAGTAATATAGTATGACCAGAATACAAAAATTAGACTCTTGTGAGCTTTAAGCCACATTATAATGCGAGTTATAATGTGGCTTAATCAAAAGGTGCATCAAAAACATACCTGGAGTTGTGTTTTGTTTCGTTAAAAGATGAATAACCTTTTATTATTAGTCTGTCTACATCGCCAAAGCTGAAAATGCTATGATTTACATTGTGATGCCATGAAGTGTTGAGTTTGAAAACACTGTGGAGCACTTACTGTATTACCACATGTAGAACAGAGCGTTTTCTGTTTTCTGTTCCTAAATATATAGGATTTGGGTGTTAAACAAGTGTGGATGAAGCAAAACTCTTTGATTAGGAAACAAGATTATACATAGATCTCTATAAATAGTGTAACATGGCCCATTTAAGTATTGCAGTTTAATAGGGAATGCTAAATTGCTAAATAAAAAGTGTTTAAAGGTGATGCAAGTGGATTATTTTGCAGAGAAACGATCCCATCTTGAATTAAACAAGGACATCTGAAAACCCCGTTAGCTGTACGTTGACATGGTTCGCTCAATGACTCTTCTGAGCCATTTGAAACGCCTATATCCCAGCATGCATTTCCTTTCTCTGTGTTGTTCAAACAAGCTTCTTTCTTCCAAGTTGAAGGGGTGACAAACACAGAGACACGTTACAAAGAATTAGAGAAAAAGCAACTTCAACAATGTGTCTGAGCCCGAGTAAATTCCCAAACGGATTATTGAGTCAATGAGGAAAATCGGGGGCCATTTAGAGTGGATTTGTCTGTTCGGCGGTGATAAATTCGGACACGTCTTTCTCCGGCTTATAGCTCCTCAGACTGAGACGAGGAGGCTTGAAGGACACGCTGGTGGAGTAAACAGGCCAGTCGCATGTATCCGTGAAACATTTGAGCTGGAGTGTTCTCAAAAACACTAAGCTAGATAAATGAATGGGGATAATTGATTGTTATAGAGACTTAGGTGAGGCTGCTGTAGTGGGTTGGGATGTTCATGTGAAGGAGAGGGTTTTATATCCTGTGGGAAAACTTGAAAAACTGAGAGAATATTCAAGGGTCAAAAGGGCAAACTTGTACTGATTCTGGCTTTAAAAAGTAGAATTTGTATTATCAATATAACACAATATGGGACCATGAATAACTAAAGGTAATAAAAAAAGTGCTGAAGAGAGGTATACAAACTACAACAAAATATGTGTTGATCAAATCACACAGTATAGTTTTGTGTAATACACTTGACTCACAGCAGGGGGTTCTGTGTTTGATAAAGCCTTAATGTGTGGAGTTTGCATGCTCTTTCTTTGTCTGTGCACTTTGTCTACTGTATTTTATGGGTTATAAAATTATAAGGCGCAGTATCAAATAATATGTCAGTTGTGTCATTGTCCACACATAAGGAGCATCGGATTA
Source organism: Scartelaos histophorus (assembly GCA_000787155.1). NCBI lineage: Eukaryota > Metazoa > Chordata > Actinopteri > Gobiiformes > Gobiidae > Scartelaos > Scartelaos histophorus. The sequence goes on along the minus strand of JACN01100484.1, from coordinate 10,202 downwards.
TAAGGCACAATAAGAGAAACAAAACGCGTGTCGGATAAATCGAACTTTATTCAGGTCATTTACAATAACTCTCAGTTGTAGCTAACACAAAAATACAAGTTTAACAGTTGGGTGATTTGGGCATCAAACATGCCCGGATCCCTCTCAACATTGTTCAGTTTTAACACAAAAATACAAAACCTGAAATCTGCATGGTGCATGTCTCTTAACAGGTGCATTTTGGGTCCTTGTACAGCACACGGCAGAACTACCGGTATGTTGCACAGTCGCCCTATATGTCGCCAACATATTACTCCTCCTGACTCGCCCACTAATACCTTATTAGACTAATGTGGACAACATCAAATCGGTTGGAGGTTAAACACAACCAAAGGTCATACATAAGGCCACTGTTGATTTTTGAGAAAATTTTATGATTTTAGATGCGCCTTTTAGTCCGAAAAATACGGTACTTCACAAACTGAAGCTAAATATGACTCACGCAAATGAACCGAAACAAACATGGAGATGCCCAAAGATGTACTTACAATAGACCTTTTTTAGTGGGATACTGATTTTTAACATGCAGAGGAAAGGGCTTTGTGCATTTGTGTATGGGAACAATGTCTATGCTTTTCTGGATTTAACAAAAGTTAGATTTCTTTTGTTCCACTGTTGCTTCAAATATTCACCTGGACATTGTCCCTTTTCCCAATTGATTTCAGTTTGCTAAATGTGTAGAAATGTATAGAGTGCAACACATTGTAAAACAGAAATATACACAAATCCTGCATATTTTGGCTAAGTTCTTCTCTCACACGAAAATACTTCATACTTGTGATGTCATGTGGCAATACAGGAAGTGCTCTTGTGTGTATTTAAACTTCATACACCTTCACTAGAATCATTTGGATATTTTTTGTCCTGGAATTGCCAATCTCTACTGAATATGTGCAAACTAATAATGCAATTTTGCTTTAATATAGGACCTTTAACACTTATTTAACCAGAGAATGAACCCTAACCTTCATAAAGTTAACGTGACTGGTTATAAGGGGACTTTTTATCTTCATAAGCCCAAACTGAACACATCTCAAACTCTTATTAGACAGGTGGCATTACTTTGGGTCCTCCATCTGGCATCTGGTAGACAGAGACACCTTTTCTTTGCTTTATTACCGTAAAGAATGAAATAAAACCACTTATCTTGATTTAAAAGTTCCAAACTCCTTGTAAAACGGCGACTTCACGGTGAATTGTGTCAGGCTCTCTCCGCTGTGGACTATTCTGCCGGCTGATGTATATTAAAACAGTTAAATTCAAATGTCAGATGTTCTTTATACAGAAAGTAGTCTGCTCTCCCTCCTCCCAATCACAGCAGCATCTAGCCATTTGGTTTATTTACGGGAGGTGCTTCTGTAACTGTTGGGAATAGTCCAAGAGCCAATCGAAATACACAGTGCGAGGCAGGCTAATAGGAGTTGACAGGAATGGAGTCATAGAGGCCGCGCAGGCATCGTAAAGCTGTCGCCATTTAAACCCTGAAATTTGTCGCTATTACCAGCCCCTCTCCCTTTACGCCGGCCAAGTGCGCTGAGGTGCATTCAAACTTTGCCTAAAGAAGACCACTCGCAAAGTTATCTTACTCAAGAAAATGTTTTAAGAGTGGGCAGAAGAGATCATCACTTACTTTGTCGGTGGAGGTGTAGTCGCTTTGCCTGAAATGTTCCTCAGTGTGGTATTAAAGGGGCTATATCAAGGAAAATTGACTCTTGTTAGAATATTATCTCATTAAAATGATCTCCTGCAGTTGTGTTTTGTTTCATTTACACATTGAGTAATTCTTTATTATTAGTCTCCAGTGATTTCCAAAGCTCAAAATGCTCTTTTCCATCTTATGTCACGAAGCGGTAGTTTTCAAGTTGCCTTTTACCTTTGTTTGGTAGAGAGGTGATTGGAGTTTAAAAACACAGTGGAGCCCTTCCTCTATTACCACATGACATCACAAGTTGTAACAGGTTGGTTTCTGTTTAAGAGAAGAGCTCAACCTGAATATGCAGGGTTAAACATTATAGCGTAGATCAGAAAACAGCATATGATGGTCTCTTTAAACTCTATCTGTTTCCATGGAGACAATCAGATGACATCACTAGGCCAAGTCAGATCTGTGGAGAGGCAGCCCGCTCACACTAGGAATGTGTTTTTGTTCCAAGGATTTTTTGAACAATAAATAGTTCACTGAAAACTGACTAACAACTATTGATTGACAATAGTTCTTCACACTTGTTTTTGCAGAGTGGAAATAGTACAGAGTAGTCAGTTATTTCTTTTTTTTTCTTCCTAATTCCCATTTCAGTATTATTACGTTTGTCTCCAAATATAATTATGCAAAGACAAGTACCTCTAATGAGTGTATTAATTAACTCATTCCTTGTGTAGACTGCCTGGACAATGTTTTGTCTTAGAATAAAAGGGCTCATATTAAGCTATTTTCTGATCTATGTTATAATGTGAGCTGCACAACGAGCGCACATTATAACAGATGAGAAAATAGCTTACCTGGAGTGGTATTTTTGCATATGTGTTTCATCTTGTGATGTCATATGGTGATGCAGGACGTGCTCCGCTGTGTTTTTACTCCATACACTTACACAACTGCCAATCTCCAGTGAACCTAAAGTAAAGTGTAGCTGTTAACTTGAGAAACTGGCACTAGGGCATCACAATGTTGAACCGAACATCTCTGGAGATATAGACAGAATAATAATAAAGGATTACTCAAGTGTGTGTGATTTCAACAGAACATAACCCCAAGTGTGTGTTTGAGGTGGTAACAACAACGACAACAACAACTATAACTACAACTATAACATGGTTTAAAGCTCACAAGAGTTAGGAGCTTCATAACTGAACCTACAACCTCCTTGCTGATGTGCAGTGATACTAACCACTGCCAGCGTGGACTCTTACACCACCATCTTCAGTGTGTTTCGTAGATGTGCTCTTGGTGCTCTCTGCTTGTCAGTGTCAGGATAGTTCAACTTTTCATTTGGCTTTGCTGTTACCTCACCAAAAGTCAACTCAAGTGCATTTGGTAATGAATTATCTCGCTATAGATTCGTTAACAGATTTTCTCAGCTTTCCCACCGCTAATGAGACAGATTTCAGATGATGAAATTCACCCCATATTTGTCACTATTTGTGGAATACATCCAGAATAAAATGGCCGGGAGCCTAGCATCACAGGCTTCTCATGTTTTTGGATTTGGATGACATTTACAAGCTCTCAACAAGGGTAAAGTGAAGAAGGTTGAAGAAAAATTCTGTACTTTAGCAGGATTTCACTCTTAAGATAAATCTGTGCCTGGTTTCAAGTTGTTATTGTGAATAATTTGCCATCACATTACACATTCAGAAATGTATTTTAGGTGGCATATTTGTGAATAACAGAGTTTAGATTAAGGCTGTGCAAAATGTAATTGTAAATTGTTTTATGCTCAACAGGTCCTTCTTGGAAATTAAGCATTATGAAAACTCTCAAGAGGCTAAAGAAAGGATTCATTAAAAAAACTGAATTCTAATCAAGAATCAAGAGTCAATTCTGAGTCAGTAAAACCATATGATTTGCAACAGACTTCAGACTTTAAAGGAATAAATTGGACGACTTGTTGTGGGTTAATTGCAATGACGTCTGTATTGTTTAAGTTAATTTGCAAGATAAAATAAAATTAGAGACGTGACTGATTTCTTTGCCATTTTGCCTATCCCACGTCTATTATGCTAAATTGACTCTTATGAGGTTAGAATCTTGTTACCTACTCAGAGTTGCGTTTTGTTTCATTCAACCCGTTATTATTAGTCTGTGTACTGCAAATTTATTTCTGCAAAGCTCAAAATACTCCAACTTGTGATGTCAGGAAGCAGAAGTTCTTATGTTGACAGCTACTTTTTACCTTTAATTCAGTGGAGATCATTTCCAGGACTATCCAAATGATTCTAGTGAAGGTGAATAGAGTTTAAAAACACACTGAAACCCTTTTTGTCACAAGGTGGGAAAGCCTATTTTCTATTTGAGAGAAGAACACAGCCTAAATATAAAGGATTTGTGTGTTAAACATGTCTGAATGAAACAGAACCCATCTGAAGAAACATAGATCAGAAAATATCATATCAAAAGCTCATTAAGCATAATTAACATTTGAATTTTCAGTATTATAAAATGCCTGTGCCAGTTTTGTGCATATTGGTGTATATAAGAGGAACGTTTTTTGTGAGGGAAAGCACCGAGTATTGAATTACTTTGCGTGAGACTAAGGAAATTGAAATATGGATTGGGGTCGCAAATGGCTGCCAGTGCTATAGGCTGCCCGGATATGGAGGATGAAATGTATTTTGTGTGCGTGTTGTCAGCGTGTGACTGATGCAGACTGCGCAGGGATCGAATAGTTTTCCACTGTTTTGGCTCCTTTTTCCAATAACAAGGAACGAGAAGGCACCGACGCTGATGAAGCAGAGTCGTCTTTAAGGCGGTGCTCAGAGGCCGTTTCATAACAAAAAGCACCTGGGAAAATGCTTCGACAATGGTCTTTCATTAGGAGCACTGGATCATGCCATAACAGCAAAAAGATTGGAAATATTTGTGAGTTAAAGGCCGTCTATTACTTAAAATGGACTCTTGTTAGCTTTAAGATATGTTAGAATGTTCTTTCCCCATTAGAAACAACTCTCAAGAGGCTAAACTGTATAAATAAAGGATTCAATGGCTGGAGTTGTGTTATATTTCATTCACGCAGGTTTGAGTAACACTTTATTATTAATCTGTGTACATTTCCAAAGCTCAAAATGTTCCTCCTTGTGATTTCAAGACACAGTAGTTTTCAAGTGAGCAGCTACTTTTTACCTTTAGTTTAGCATATATTAGACATTTCAGGGCTAAAATTATCCAAATTATTCTATTAAAGGTGTATGGAATCTAAAAACACAATGGAACTAGAAGCAGAATTAGTATATGCCTAAATAAATATGCAATAAATAATAAATATGGAATAAACTTTATAATTTAGATCAGAAAATAGGGTAATATAGACCTATGGGATCTGCTCTCTATGTTATTGCATTGGCTGTAAAACCATACTGTGGAACATATAGGAAAAAGAATAACTTCTTCATAGGGACAAGCTAAAAAGTTACATATTGCACCTTTAAAATGCAAAAGAAGCTAGTAGTTAGTGGCCTGTACACTGAAAGACTTAATTTAGGTTTATAAGCACTACTTGTGGCTGTTTAGCATTTGAAAGCAGAAATAATACAAGCCTAAACCAGAACAAAACTGTAACTTTGAAAAATATTAAAGTCACAGTTAGTTCTTCCACCCCCTGCCATTCAGCTGGGTTTAAATGATGCATGCTCACCGAATTTGGACTTGCGATTTGAACTGGTCAGCTCCCACGACTCCAGTCTGACCCGGGCATCCATCTGAATATGAATCACACAGATCACAGCCGGTTCAAGAGTGGCACTGCCCAAAAGTCACAGCTACTTCGGTAATGAGTCTGAAAAATGTCGATCTTTCTCCCTTAGAAATTATGTACAAAAATGCATCAATTATTTCAGATTTTTTTTAGATTTGGAAAACAATGGCAATGTAAAACTTATTCTGATATTGATTTAAGGGGACGTACCCATTTTTGTAACATTACCTACTAGTATATGTTGTAATATGAAGCTCTTAGGTTCTTAGATTAAAATGAGACAACTATGTGCTAATTATAAAGCATTTTTATCATCTGCAAACCAGGAAGTAATGTTGTTGCGCTGTTAGCATGCTAGTTGTGTTTAGCAAAACAGTCATGACTGATGAAAACCCGACTGTGGTCTGTAAAAGCACTTACGGCTGCGCTAAACAGGCTATAAAGCTGTTAGCGTGATCGTGTCTCCTGTTTCCTGTCTACAGTAAAACCACTCGCTCTGAGACTCTGCACTGCACTTCTAGTTTAGATACAAGTAAATATTATGTTATCATTATTTGTAAATGTGATGCAATACTTCAGATGATTTTTAAGGCATAAAAGATTAGCGATAAAGTGCACAGGAAGTAGTGTGACGTCGCTAATCTGCAGCTTCACCTCGATCCGTGCGCTGAGTGGATGTAATTAAACACATGTGAGGATCTACTTTCACCTTTTTACTTTCAAAAAAACACCTTAGGTTTGATTAATAGCGCGATTTTGTGGAGAGATTGTCATTTTTTGAAGAGGACAACTTCTATGGATAACGTAAATGATATTCTGCACTTTAAATGTATCACGTTACGAGCGCTGAGTCTTTATTTTTGCTGTATCCTCAGTTTGTATCTCGTGTCACTTCTCTGCCCGGCGCTCTGTTTTATTGGCCGTTATCGTAGCGTTGCTGATGTTTCGCGGTTACGATCTGACAGCGACACCGCGCACAAAGACTGAAAGTTGGTTCACGCCTCCCTGAACTCAGAGAGAAGAAATTGCAAGCAAAATCAGGCAAATCCTAGGGTGAAGACACAGAAGAGACAGAACAGAGTGAGCACAGTTAGCATCCTACCTCCAGGGAATGTTGATCACGCCAGCTGCAAAGTAAAAACAAATGTAAACTCGGGTAAATGATTAAAAAATAAAAGTTCAGAGTTGACCGCCAGTCTACTTTTCCCCATCACAAGTCAAAAGAGTAGAGGGTATACACTTGGGAAAGGCGAGAGGAGCTAGAGGTGAGCCGCTGGAGAAATCGATAGCTCATACTGTTCTGAAATTGAAGAGTGTTTTGTCAGAAATGCTGTGTAGAAGCTGGAATCTCTTCGGTTGGGGCCCCTCATGTAAGCAGCGCTATTGATTCCCACAGACCCGTTCCAATTATGCTAGTGCTGGTTAAGTCCGAGCTTCGGCCAATACCCTTTAAAGGACTCGCCTTGGGGTGAATTTTGGGGGTGTCTTTGCTCGGACTTTGCAGAGGAACTGGAGGGCACAGCTGTGGGGTGGGAGATTTCAACTTGGCGCTTCCTGTTACGATATTCACTGGCAATGCAACATAACCGAAAAATAATCCCGCCTCTCTCCGAGTGTGGGGCTGCTGGCAATGGACTCAGAGGGAAGTGGACTGACACATTCCGACTCGCACAGAAGGCTGCACGGATTTCTCTCTCCAGACTTAATTGCGTTATTTCAAGTTTTGGCTTTTAGACAATGTCCAAAATAGCAAAAACTAATGTGAGGAGTTTTTGCGAGAAGTTTGTTACTCCCTTCAAACTTACGGTGTGGATTCGTCGGTTCCACTTTTGGTCCATACAGAGAAAAAGTTTTAGAAGTTTGCGGTAATGGACGGACGGCAATCCTAGAGATACGAGGTTGGCAGCCATGTTTTTTTAATTAAATAAAAGAAATACGTTACACTTTTGTTGCGCTTTATAGGCTCTTAAAGGTGCATTGTGCAACCTGGAGATGCTATTGCTTTACCTGGAATGTTCCATGATATGATATTAAACATACATCTAGCATTTATTCATTATGGTTTTTTATGGATTAATCTGTCCTCATCTTGTTAAATTAGTAGTTTCCTTCTGCCAATAGCTTTGGCCTACAGATTTACAACCTTATTGGCAGTGGATTCGTCCTGGCCATCTATGCCTGTCCGTCCATGGGAGTGGATCTCTCCTTCACTGTGGTTCTCCTTGAGGTTTCTCATTTTTTTTTCCCACTGGGTTTTTTTTCCGAGTTTTTCCTTGCCGAAGAAGGAGGGTCTAAGCACAGGAGATGTTGGCACAACTATCCATTTTCCTGCTTGTTGTTGGACATTCTGTGTTTTTGAATTATTAATTAATTATTAATTATTAATATTTTTCTTATTCTGCTTCATTCTCTGACATCTTTGTTTGCTAATTTAACAATTTTGTGAAGCCCGCCGAGATAACTGTGGTAATGCTTTTGGGCTATACAAAAATAAATTGAATTGAATTGAATTTTATTGCTCAAAATACAATAATTTCTTGATTAGGGGTGACTCTCCACAGATCTGAATTGTATCGCTGTAAGCTGCTCGTCTCCCTCATGATAAAAAAGTTTGATCTATACTGAGGAACATTCTAGACAAAGCGATAATGTTTCCATGGAGAAATGTTACACTGTGCACTTTTAAAATCATTTTTCCTGGACACATTTCTTCATTCTCTTCATCCATACTTAATGAGTGGTCAGTCTGCACTGTCGTCACCATATCCACACAGACATGGTGGGTAAAAGGGCTTGCCCAAGGACACAATGGCAGCACTGCGGGGTCCAAACCACCTCTCTTCTAGTCTGTGCATGAGTGCTATAAACTGAGCTAGAAAAACTAAATGGTGAACATCTGCTTCCGCTATTTTTTTTTTTTTGTTCCTATTTTTCTAAAACATAATTTTAATGTAAAAAACAGTGTATGTTCATCTGGCAACCCTCACGCTGTTGTTGTTGTTGTTGCCTTCAAACTTGTCTGGCCAACTTTAAAGCGCCTCCTTCCCTCCTTTTGTCTTCCACTGTCCAGATTTAGGAGAAGTTTGTTGGCCCTGGTACAAGGCTTTTTCTTCATCCTCTCTCTCGCCCTCCTCTATGTTCCTTTTTATCCTTTTTTTCTCCTCTCTCTCGCTGTTTCACTTTCTTCTTCCTCTCACAGACTTGCCCTTTCTCTTCCTCTCTCTCACTCTCACTCTCTCTGTTCCTTCTCTTTCCTTTCTATTTCTCCCTCTCTTTTTCACTTTCTTCCTCCCTTCTCTCTGTTTCTCTTTGTCTCTTCCCTTTCTCTCTTTCTCCCTTGCTTCATTCTCTTTATATTTTTCTCCCTCTCTCTCTCACTCACTTCTCTCTGTCTTTCTTTCTCTATCTTGCATCCTTTCTTCTCTCTAGTTCCTCTTTCTGTCTCTCTTGTCTCCCCTCACTCTAATCTCCCTGCCTCTCTATCTTTTCTCTCCCTCTCTCTTTCTCTCTCCTTCTTTCTCTGTCTTGCGTCCTTTCTTCTCTCTATTTCTCTCACTCTTTTGCCCCCTCTTTTTCTCTCTCCCTCTCCATCACCCTCTCTTTCCTTCTTTTTCTCCCTTGTCCCCTCCTCTCTCTCCTCTCCATCTTTCTCTCTCCCTCCTCATCTCTCTTTCCTTCTCCCCCTCTTTCTCTTTCCTTCTTTCTTTCTCTCATGTTCCCCTTCTCTCTCCTTTCCATTTTTCTCTCTCCTTCGCTCATCATCACTCTCTTTGTCTCCCCTTCTCTTTCCTTCTTTCTTACTCTATTGTCCTCCTCTCTCTCCTTAAATCTCTCCCTCTCCCTCTCTCTCTTTCCTTCTTTCTTTCTCTTGTCCCCCCTCTCTGCTTTCCATCTCCCTCCTTATCACTCTCTCCTTCTCCCTCCTTTCTTTCTTTTTCTCTTGTCCTCCCTCTGTCTTTTTCCTTTCTTTCTCTCTCACTCTACCATTCTTTCTTTCTTTCTTTCTTTTGCATCCTTTCCTTCCTTCTCTCTATTTCTCTCACTCTTTGCTCTCCCTCTATCTTTCTCTCTTGCCTCCTTCTCCCCCTCACTCTTTTTCCTTCTTTCTTGTCACCTCTTTCTCTCCTTTCCATCTTTCCCTCTCCCACATCACTCTCCTCATCTCCCCTTCTCATTATCTTTCCTGCTTTCTTACTCTGCTGTCCCCCTCTCTCTCCTTATCTCTCTCTCCCTCTCTCTCTTTCCTACTTTCTTTCTCTGTTGTCCCCCTCTCTGCTTTCCATCTTTCTCTCTCCTCCCCCTCATCACTCTCTCCTTCTCCCCCTCTTCTTTCTGTCTCTCTGGTCCCCTCATCTCATCCTTCTCTCCATCTTTCTCTCTCCTCTCTCTCCCTCTCTCTCTTTCCTTCTTTTTTCTCTCTTCTCCCCATCTTGTTCTTCTCTCCTCCTCTCCATCTTTCTCTCTCCCCTCCCTCTCTCTCTCCTTCTCCCCCTCTTCCTTCTTTTTCTTTTGTCCCCCATCTCATTCTTCTCTCCATCTTTCCCTCTCCCTCACCACTCTCTTCATCTCCCTTTCTCATTCTCTTTCCTGCTTTCTTTCTCATTGTCCCCCTCTCTTTCCTCTCTCTCCCTCTCTCTCTTTCCTTCTTTCTTTCTCTCTTCTCCCCATCTTGTTCTTCTCTCCTCCTCTCCATCTTTCTCTCTCCTCTCTCTCCCTCTCTCTTCTTCTTTCCTACTTTCTTTCTCTGTTGTC
>JACN01142349.1:0-24253 GCA_000787155.1 Scartelaos histophorus | reverse complement strand
TATTATTATTATTATTATTACTAAAAATTATTATTTTGTGTTTTTTATTTTTTATTTTTTTGTTATTCTGCTTCATTCTCTGACATCTTTGTTTGCTAATTTAACAATTTTGTGAAGCCCCCCGAGATAACTGTTGTTATGATTTTGGGCTATACAAAAATAAATGGAATTGAATTAACTTAGCTTAATAGTCCACTGTCATCAATCCCACTAAAAAACACAAAAAATCTTGAAATCCCATCTTACTCTCACAGACCTTCACCCAAACATTTCAAGATTCAGAATGTTCACATCTGTTTAGCGTCTCAGCGTGTCAGCTTAACCTCCATCTTTCGCTGATAAGTCGTCACCGGAGATCAAGCGCTGCTGTTCCGGGACCTGTGTCAAAACCTACTCTAGCGATGCATCTTTTCATTACCCAAAAAGTCCAAAAACCGTCAGCGCAGACATTTTTTCGGTGCACGGGATGGCCAATGTGTTTACGGTTCCCTCGAGCTGGTGACACTGGCTTCAGGAGGAGTTAATGCAGAATATTTGAACGGAGTGAGGGGAGTGAAGAGTGAGGAGTCCTGGGGGAGATTTGGAGGATGTGCTTTGCTTGTGAATGGCTCCTCGCTCGCTCACAGGGAGGTAAGTAAGAGAAGTATCGATCTAAAGAGGAATCAATCTCACTTGTGAAGTCGGCTAGTGTATTATTCATAGGTTCATCTGTCAGCCTGTTTATCCGGCCACATATCCGCCTATCAAAGCACTTCGCTGTCATTAACTCAAGCGCCGGTTAATATTTCATACGCAACTGACTTTCTTGTGTGCGCGGTGACCCCTTTGTTAAATGTGCAGAGCCGTCAATCAATATTTAAATGTTTAATCAAGATTGTGCTCCAGTGAGATCATAATGGGAAATGCATGTTCTATTATAGATGATTTATGCAACATGAAGTATCTAGAACAATTATTATTACCAGATGTTGGATCTGCATGTGTACCTGGATACATATAAATACCCCAGTTTAATTTACTAGAAAAAACGGTGGTACCCCAAGTGTAATTTAATATGTGATAAAGAAGAAAATTTCAATAACATTTCTTCATTATAACTTTTTACATTAATTACGTCATGAAATATTACTCACACTTTAAACATGCACTGTGTAACTTTTTGATTGCCTACATAGCAAAAAATGTTAAAATTGATTCTGTGAGAGTCAATTTAACATTTTCTCAGGGTTTATATGAGTCAAATCTGTTCTTGAGTTAATTTTACATTTTTGGAAATGTTTAGTAAGTAACGCTGGACCAAAGTTCCTGTTTTACACAAAGAAATCAAGAGTTATATTAACATTTTGAGAGTAAAGAGTAACACTTTGTAGGGTCATCTTGATTTAGCTATACAATACAAAGAGGGGTTTTATTTATACACTTTATTTTAGTTAATTTACAATGAAATTATTAACAAAACGTGTTCAAACTGGTCTTTTCTCACATGAGTTTTAACTGTTGGGTTGAAGGTGCCAAATTAACACAAAGGGAAGATGAATTAACTTCAAGCAAATCAACTTGAACCCCAATTTAACTTTCAAATAGTTAAACTAACACTTTTTGTGCTTAAAACAAATCTGAAATATTTTACTTTAAAATTTTAACCCTCGAGTTTTTACTGTGTAGAGCTCCACAATATGGCATTAAATTGTTCTACCTTAAATTTATTCAATTACAGGTGGTTTTATAGTGTTAAAATACCGACAAAAACAGGCATTCTGACTTCATTTCACCACCACTGACCTGTAACTTGGTCTGGTTTGGTCTCCTTGGAGATATGATGGTTTAATGCCATACTGTGAAACATTCCTGACAAATCAATAACATCTCCATGGAGAAAAGCGTTTGACGCTCCACCAGAAAAGTTACACAATTCACCTTGAAGCTGTTTTAGTCAAGCTAAGTGGAGCTGACCCCAATCAGTTCATGGATGGGAGACTTGTGTCCTTAGGCAAGACACTTCACACATATTGCCTTGTGTGAGTGAATGTCAATAGTGGTTGGAGGGGGTAATTTGGTACACTTTATTATCCCTGTTGTAAAATTATGCAAAATGTATTAAAACATTAGAACGTAGCAGGTTGCAGTATATCATAATTACCTGTGTCTTGATCTTTTGGAAACACATGGATCATTTTCTCCATAGAGGAGTTCCGGGGGGATGGTGCCACCTCTCGCTCTGCACTGGAGCCAGAGTCTTTATGAGACTGAATACAGAGTGAGGTGTTGATTAGAAGCCATGCCGTTAGCAATCACAAAGGAAATTGCTTTTGCTATGAATGAAAGCATATCAGGATCAATTAATAGTGTGGCGTCTTAATTAACTCGGCTCACATGAGAAATGAATGAGCTCGGTGCAGAGAAACCTCGTGCACAGTCACACATTATTATGGAGAGCTTTCAAAATGGATCCACAATGCATAGATAACAGTTTTACTCCCCAAACACAGAGCTTTATTCACTGCCCAGACTGATTTAAGGATTGCATTTAGATATTCATCGGCTTCATTATGACGGCACATTGTCCAGAGCCATGATCTGATTGGGTGTGAAATATAAGAGTCCGATATAACCATAGCGAATGTCATCAATAGTCTTCAGTTTCAGTTTCATTATTTTGTGAGCAACAATCATCGTCATTTCTTAAAAAAATACAAAAAATACATTATTTTCTTGCATGTAATTTTGATCTTTTTGTGGAACCACCAACTAAAGCATGTTGGGAAATTAAAATTGGGACATCAAAAACATAGAAAACACCCTGTTCCTCCTTGTGATGTCATGTAATAAAACAGGAAGTGCTCCAATGTCTTTTTAAACTCCATACACCATCACTAGAATCATCTGGATAATTGCAGGCCTGGGATGCTGATCTCTACTGAACAAAAGGTAAAAGGGAAGGAAGCTTTTAACTTGAAATTATACGACATCAAGGTGGAACATTCTGAACTGTGCAGATGGACTAATAAACCAGGATTACTACGATGTGTGAATGAAACAAAACTCAAATCCATCTAACATGATATAAAGCTCACAAGAGTCAATTTAGAGTAATATAACATTTAATTTAACCATTTTGTTAATTAAAACAATGATGTAGCATTGCACTTGTATATTTCCCAGATGGCATTTTTGTAGCTGTAGACTGACTGCAGATTTATAAGCGCTACCACATCATTTTGCGCACAAAGCCATATTCTAGAAACTGGTGATATAAAAGGCCACAGATATGCAGTACAGGAGCCGCAGTGTGTACCTGTGTAACTGTATCACAGCCATTCGTCAGGAGTGCGGCGCCAGATGGTGTTCTCTGTAAACGAGAGTGAGACAATGTTTTTACCTTGATACAGACTGTAAGAGACAAACAGGTACAAGCAGTTACTACAGTCCAGCATGTACCACCCTTCAGTGTGAGACATAAGGGGCCGTGCTGGTGTGAGGACAGCCCAGTCAGAGCCCTGTTGTACCCAGGCCCGGTGCGGTCCTGCCGGGGCTCCCTCTGGCCACATGCTCCTGGGGCCGTCTCCAGAGAGGACAGACATCCACACCCCCACCACACCCCCACCACACTCCCACCACACCTCCAGGAGCCATCTGTCTCTCTGATGTTCTTGTGGGCTACTACAGGATGCTCCCAGCTGAGTCTCAGCGTGGGCACTGCCTGGGCGTGCCAAGGTCCACTGTAATTAAATTACCCCCAGTGAGAACTACAGACTGAGGAATACACAAAAGCTCCATAAAGATAAAAAGCAGCTGTGTAGAAGATGTTTTCATCCATTATACTTATTAAAATAGACATAACCAAGGAAGCAAACTGTTCCATGAAAATAGTAAGTTAAAACCATATTTTGGAACATTCTCCATGGAGATAAATATATTTTATGTCATACTGTGGGAGACCATAGTCAAAGGAACAACATTTCCATGGAAACAAGCAGGTCTCCTCCAGGCCAAAATGAGTCAGGTTTGCCACATGGGTGCGTATTTTTACATGTGTTTTTTGGCTGAAAGGTACATACTGTGAGTTTAAGGTATAGAATATACACTATATTACCAAAAGTATTCACTCACCTGCCTTTACTCATACTCTGAACTGAAGTGCCATCCCATTCCTAACCCATAGAGTTCAGTATGATGTGGGTCCACCTTTTGCAGCTATTACAGCTTCAACTCTTCTGGAAAGACGTCCACAAGGTTGAGGAGAGGGTTTATAGGAATATTTGACCATTCTTTTATATTTATACACCTGTGGCCAGGCCAAGTGCTTAGGACACCTGATTCTGATCATTTGAATGGGTGAGCGAATACTTTTGGTAATATAGTGTATCTGTAATTTGCATTTAACCCATCCTGATGTAGCTGATGTAACTTGCAGAGTGTGAGGAAATCGTAAACTATTTTGTATGGCACTTCTGAGCAATCTTCTTTCCCACATCTTAGAGAAAACTCCAGTCTGGTTTCTCCCTCTAAACCTTGTGTGCACCCACCTGTTGTTTCAAAGTTGAAGTTGTTGTGATGGAACCCAGGTGCGTTGTCCTGCAGGAGGCAACATGGAGCATCAGTATTCACCTCGGCCTCTCCGAAACACTGAAGAAGAGAGTGAAGAAAGTGGAGAGAGTGAAGAGCACAAATCTGGTGCAAAATAACTATCCTCCTCTGCTCTTAAATACAGTCCTGCCAACACCTCTGTCTGTATGTGGATGTGTTTCAAAACCAACGGACAGTACTGGGAGACAGGGAGTGTTTCATGATTCTTTTGCTGTGCTCAGAATATTTGGATTAGGTGCAACAATGTGAAATGGAGCAGGTTTTAATGGCACGTTTGTTGCCCAGCTTTTACTAATATGCTAAACTCTCAACTTGCAGAGATCATTTCGGTTTAGTCTTTAGAAAAAACAGTGAAATATTTCCTGGGTTAGTCAAATTTCATTCACGCACATATTGACTGTTCGCATAAAAACAAACTTAGCGACTTACATGTAAAAAAGAAGGGAAAAAAACAACATAAAGGACTTGAGATTTTAGCAGAATCAACATATGAAGCAGCAAAATATTTATATTATGAGAGAAATTTGGAGAGAGGAGGTATCTTCTGCTTTTGAGAGACAAATTAGCAGCTCATTGGATGATTTGGACAGAGGTTTTTCATGCTTTATTGTCCAGTTCCAGCCCATTCTAGATTCGAGGAGAATGTAGAAGAGTGTGGCTGATCAGGGGAGCTCACTAATGTTACCATATGGTGCTTTGTGTACTGTTACTGTGCATTCCCCCCCCTCCATTTGCCTCACGTTTGTGCGA
Organism: Scartelaos histophorus; assembly: GCA_000787155.1. Taxonomy (NCBI): domain Eukaryota; kingdom Metazoa; phylum Chordata; class Actinopteri; order Gobiiformes; family Gobiidae; genus Scartelaos; species Scartelaos histophorus. Next base: position 18,916 of record JACN01142349.1, on the reverse strand, counting down.
GTTGACAGCTTGTGCGGTCAGCGATCAGTGACAACAGCCCCATCAAACCTCGTGTTGGTCCGTAGCGTCCCAGTCCTGTCACTTCTCATGCCCGTACGCTGTCATCCTCTACCATCTTATCTGCCCCTTCTAACCCTCCCGTCCCATCCTGCACCGTCCACCTCATCGCGCACACTTTGGCTCGTCAAAGTTTAGAGATCCTAACTTAGGCCGGTGTTGTGATTCATTGCCTGTGTATTCAAAGTGCAGAGTTGTAGATGGCTCTTGGACACAGCCTAACATCTGGTAGTAGTGGAAATAGCCTCCAGATTGATGGGTCCACCTGTGTGTAGTCAAAAGTATTCTCTCAGGAAGGAGATAGTTTGAGTCCAACAGATTTTCAGAGGCAAATAGGTGCCACAATACCAGCTGTTTTTTAGTACGACATCGGGCTTTTCCTGTTAGGATACAAAGGCGTTTTTAGACTAATTTGCTTTGGACTTTATGTACGTGTTGTGGCCTAGTACATTTAGCCTATAATGATGTACTTTATCGCTCAGGTCAGTATGATATGATGTGAGATGCTGTCTTTTTTAGAACATTTCTTAAGGCTATGAATGAATATGATGGAGGTCAGCGGTGCCTGTAGCTTATGGTTCTCACACTAAACATGGGAGTTAAGTTGAGAATTGATTCCGAATATTGAATGTGAGTATGTAAAGCAATGCCCATACAGGCCAGTGTTCATATGCACATGGTGTACTCCAAGAGCTAGTGAGGATCCTGCATAACTATTCAAAACACGACTACCTCTGTGCATATTTTGTCAATGAAGTTCAATTTAAAAACGAGATGGTGTATTTCAAATGTATTCTCCATGTCATTATTAAGTCAGATGCCTTTCCTATCACAGCCATCATTACAGTAGCTGGAGTGGGTAGTGAGGTTCAAGTGCTGGACATTCAATTAATCAATGGGAAATGTTTTGTTTTAGCACATGGACATATTTTTCAAATGTTTTATTTAGTTTATGTGGGTGGAAAAATATCTGTAACTGTAACTGTAGAAATTCGCTTTATTATTCATTGTTATGAAACACCTTTATTTGAAAGTTGATATGAACGAGTATGTTTTCCATTTTCAGCTCATACTGAAACACTTTTAGAACGACAAAAAGCCTTCACAATATTGTTTATACAATCTTATTTATAATTTATGTAATATGCCTAGCACTAATTTAAATGATGAATGAATTTATTTTTACTTGTACAAATACATTTGAACTGTGAACTTTTCTTTAATTTGATTTTTATTGATTTTATTTTATAATAGTTAGAAATGTAATTTCATTTTTTCAAATGTGAATATGAAAAATTTGGCAATAAACCTTTTAAATCTTGAATTTATATAATTATGGCTTATCTCCAGTCTCTTGCTTTTTTGCTCCTTATTTAGAATTTATTATTATCATTTAGATTTTTTTCTCTTATTATATTATAATGTGAAGTGTGAGCTACGGTGTCCAAATAATTTCCCTTGAGGGTCAATAAAGTTTGTCTGAGACCATCTGAAGCCCAGCAATATCCTGCAACCCCATTTCCATAGCTAAAAAAAAAAAACAACAATGCACAATTAGCACAATCTATTTCAATAAGGATGAATTGGTCTTGAAACAGTTCATACATTAATATCTGTTCACTGGGTATGATTGGTTGTCGTAGTTGCTGTAATGTATATGTTGCTGTCACTCAAAGTTCACAGATGTAGACGGAGAGGCTGGGGGCCGTTGTAGGTGTACGGGCTGCAGCACCTGCTCCGTGCACATCCAGCCTCTCCGCTCTGTTTACTCCCTCAATGACACCCCATTCATCCAAGATCACTCAGTCTTCAGGTGCACCCGCTTCATTCTCCCAGCCCCAAACAGCAGACAGGAGCTCTATTGATGCTATATTTATAAGCACGCGGTTGCAGAGAGGAACGGAGAGGAGCGCAGGATTTGTGCTGTGTCAACCCGTCATTCTGAACCAAGCTCTGCACCATAACTATACTGCAGCAGGAGCCACATGTATCCAAAAGTCAATGATATGGCAATAGTTGTTTTAGAGATGTGAAATATTATAGTCGAATATCAAGTATTTATGATTAAGACTATTAAAAACGGCACCAAAAAGACATGATGAAAAATAAAATGAGGATAAATGTTAAAGGTTCCACTACCTGCTTGAGATGTTATTTCTTTGCCCAGAATGTTCCACAGTAGAGAATTTAAATATATCACATTTGTTCAATTACAGCTGTTTTGTAGCTCATAAATACTTTAATAACATGAATTCTTACCATGTGCAGGCTTGCTTCTCCATAGGTCCATAGTTTATATCCGAACCGAGTTTATGTCCATACTGTGGAAAAATCAGTGCAAAAGAGTAATATCTCCAGACATGCACCTTCATGTTATATTTCTGCATTTCACGTTCTGTGCAATATTTGAACCTCAATGAAGACATTTACAGCACAATTTAAGCACATTCCTGACGCACGTCTAAATATTATCATTGAGAATGCAAAAGCACTGAGTAATTTTTGTCAAAATAGCTCACCCCTACAGCAGGTTATATTCAAACTATTCACGTTTAGCCAAGAATAAATACAAAATGGATTAAACTGCATATTTTCAGGAGACTGTGATTAGTATGAGCAATCCTGGTCCTGTTTAGTTTAATTTTCAGCAAAAAGGTGAGTAACTGAAAAACTGCTGACCAATTCTAACTTTAGAGATAAGCAAAATTATTATTTATTAAGTATTTATAATTAAAACTATGAAAATAGCACCAAAAAGAGATTATGAAAAATAAAAAAGAGAAATATTTTCAACAAAAAGATGAAAGTGACAAACCAAAAAACTACTGGCTAATGCTAACTGGCCTGTGACAGTAATTTTATCAAATCATTTCATGTGTTGTGCAGAATTTCCAACCAAGTCAGCTCTTTGTGTTAAAATAAAGCTGAGATTAAAGTCTAATGTTGAAAGTATCTATAAACACAGCAAACTTCTCTGCTCTATGAATGCTTCCCAAAAATAACCAAAGTCAGTTCAATGTGATGGTTTTCCAATGCCTCAGCACTCCTCACTTCTTTACAAGGTCAGATGATGCGCGGCTCTTGGACACAGTTCAGGCTCGGTGCTGTTACAAAACTTAGACCACAAAAGGTTTTTTATTAGATTTCACATTTAAAAACCTGCTTCCTTATTGTGAATGGGTTCGCCTCTCCACAGATCTGACATGTAACTTGGCCTGTCCCTTTCTGTAGAGATAAGTAAGTATAATTAATACTTTGGAACATTGCAGGGCACTCGTCTCTCCATTGAGAGAAGTGGGTGATGGACCCTCTGCCAGAACTGCACCCTTAAATCTGAGTATTTCGTGTCAATAAAGGCACCGGACCTGATTTTACTGTCTTAAAATGATGAAAAACTGAGGAAGTTAATTTTAAATTTGCAAATGTATTTCTCGCTCACTTTATGCATTCTGAGCATCCTGATTATTCACCATGATGAGTTTAGTGCTTTTTTTTCTAACAACAACTAGCATGTTAACAGTGCACTTCTTGATTATCGGACAATAAAACACTTTATTATTTATATTTCTTTTTAGATGCAGACAGTACACAGAGGACATTTTGACCTCAAGAGCTGCTTATAATAAATATTTATACTGAGGCAAAGAAAAAAAAAAAATCAAGTGGGGGCCTTTAAAAGACATTTAAATTGACACCTTTGTGGAAATGTAAAAATGTTTCACTTAATTCTATACAGAAAGTGAAAAATTGAAAGTAAATATACATCCATGTATATATAATAATACTAAGGCTGCTGTAACGTTTTATGTGAAGTATAAACAGCCTCAAAACGCTGTCTCAGTGCATAAAAAGTAGGGCAGTAGTGTAAGTTCACATACACTAATTATGTAGAAACAGTCCCTTAACGGTCTTTACATGCATAATTATTACAAATGTGGTGATATACACTGTTCTATTTTTGAATTTCCAGAGTGACATTGATAAAAGTCACCAGAGGCCCATGAGGAATATACCGTGGTTAGAATGAGGACAGAGACATCAGAGCTCAGCTCACCTCTGTGAGCTCCACTGCTTTAGCTGCTAATTCAGATCACATTCTGAATATGCTACGCTCAATACTGTTTCAGTGTGTACAATTCTATTTATTATTATTTTTCTTTTCATCAAGCTACACTGTATTTTGTATGAATTTAGTACTGGTACTTGATACTTTGCTCAAAATGCCATTATTATCTCTGATACTGCAGTTATCTTTTTAATAATATAACTATTTTTGGTAAGTGAAATAACAATTACTTATAAGTACTATATGAAATACAATATGAAATAAAGGCGTATTATGTATTTTTGTATTTTTTAGTAAATATGCCATTATTATCTCTGATACTGCAGTTATCTTTTTAATAATATAACTATTTTTGGTAAGTGAAATAACAATTACTTATAAGTGTTTATGAAATACTATATGAAATACAATATGAAATAAAGGCGTATTATGTATTTTTTAGTAAATCAGCCATCTCCATGGAGATGTTATTGCTTTGCCTGAAATGTTCCGCAGTATTAAACTTATCTCCATACAGACAAACAAGTGACATCACCAGTTACAGCTCAGATCTGAGTATGAAGCATGTTTTTCAAGGATTTTTTTGAGCAATAAAATCTGTAATGAAACAAATGCACGATGGATAAGGTTAATGCCATACTGGGAAACATTCCAGCTTTTCCTCACACCGTTCTATTAACCAACTAAACGCACAACAAGGTATTTGTGAAAATGAAGATAAATAGCTTTAAGTCTCCTCCACTCTGTACTGAAGTGGTTTTGTTTCGCAGATCCAGACTCTGAGGAGAGAGGAAGCATCTTGGTCTGAAATAATTAGCTGCCTTTCCTTTGTGAGTGCAGCCCGTGTGAGACTAAACTCATTTCATGGCAAAGGAAACAAATGGTCGCCTGAAATGCCAGCATCACAGTGGGAGAGAAACCTTTACCCACTCGCACTTCACAGCCTAATTGCAAATAAATATCACTTTTATGTAGCTTGTGTCACTTTTGTTTGGGGCTATGAATAACCTCTTACAGTGTTATATTCACCATCAGCATAATAAGCAGGAGACAGCAGAACGGATGGCGTCACAGTGGGACAGTGTCAGAGTGGAGTCAGATGCCATTTGGTTTGAATTAGTTTTGTTTGATACATGTTTACTGTGAGACACTTTATGGTCAGTGCTCTGTCTTTCAAAATTGATGTTTTTTTACTTTATACTCCATAGTTCAAGAGTGTATATTATTGGTGATGTACAAGTATTATGATTGGACATTTATAAGACAAATTCAATGAGTTTGCCCATGGTGGAAGTAAAGGGCAGATACTGGAATAAAAAGAACCTCAAGTAAAGTATCACATGATATAATCTAAGTCTTAAAGTCTTAAAGTATTAGTTTGCCCAGATACTGGAATAAAAAGAACCTCAAGTAAAGTAAAAGTATCACATGATATAATCTAAGTCAAAGTATTAAAGTACCTGCTTAAAAATGTACTTAAAGAGTAAAAATTACAATTATTTTCTGTAAATATTGAGATCTTAAAAGTCTTAAAGTATTAAAGTACTGGTTTAAAAATGTACTTAAAGAGTAAAAAGTACAATTATTTTCTGTAAATATTGAGATCTAATAAAGCTTAGTAACTGAATTGATGTGTGTATATTTTTGTTTGTTCAAATGGCAAATATGTTAAAAATCAAGCTTTTTCAGTCATTCTCAAACAGTAATAAAAAATACAATCACTTTTCAGTCCATTAAAAAAATGTAATGGTGCAGAAAGTACCTGCTCTCAAACATAGTGAAGTAAGAGTATGTAAGTAGGTACAAATACCTATTTACACTTAATAAATACACTCCTTTGCCACTTTTACTTTGTTACGTTTCATCAGTGGAGTGTGCATTTTGGAAATAATCATGAGCAGCGAGATGATTTCACAAACTCACAAGTATCCGTCTGGCCCCGGTCCTGCTGTCAGTATCAGGCCCAGACACCAGAGGTTCTGACCAATCACAGAGCGGCTCTGCGGTTTGGGCTGAAGCCAGAGGTGAAGTGGCCACATTAACCAAAACAAACATGGCAGCACCAACAGAACTACTACGCTCTCTTTTTGCATGAAACTGTTTTGCTTTTGAGTGAATATTTGACAGGAAATATCTCTGTGCTTTTCTTTCAACTGAATTTAGCAAAAAATTATACCTCAGCTTGTTGCCCTGTTGTGATGCTTTGCCCAGTTTCATTCAAATATTCATTCTGGATTTGGTGAATGGTCTTTTTTAACATCCTATATTATGTAAAATTGACCCATGTTAAAATAAATAAATGTTACCATATCAAAAAAACAGACCCCGAGTTGTGTTCTGTTTCATTCACATGTTTGAGTCATTTTTATTATTAGTCTGTCTACATTCCCACAGCTGAAAATGCTGGGTTCCATTTTGTGATGATAGGAAGAGGTAGTTTTTAAGTTAACAGCGACCATTCAATTTCTGTTTTGCAGAAATTGGCAATTTTTGAGCAGAAAACTTTTGACTAAAACATACTTCCGTTATACAGATAATCTAGTACTGAACTACCTGTACACACCAAGAAAGGAACATTAAGTGAATATACAAAAGTGAAAGATTGGTAGTAAAGTGTCGGTGGAGGTGCAACAATAATACAGAAAAATAAAAAAAAAATCACATTAAAATATAATAACAGTAAAATAAAGCGCAATAACAAACACATACAGATACTAAAATAAAACTGTCTCTATGGCGACCTGCAGTACTGAAGATGTCACTGCTCGGAGGGACAGAGGTTGATTCAAACGCGGTGGGACAACTCGCTACTCTGCACAACGCCATTTCAACAAACACAGCATTTCTGACATCCTGACGCGCAACCTTGACACATCCCCTTCCACCGGCGCGCATCCCTACCTTTGAATTTCCCCGTCATATCTCCGCTCCACTGAAGCCTCTGTGTACTTCACTCCACTTTGGATTGCGTCAGATTTCCCAGCCAGGATCAGTGAAGGATTAGTTTTTTTGGGGGGGGGAACAGGCTCAGCTATCACCCTGCTGTCTCCATCTGATACGAGCCATGCACACCTGCACAAATGTGGGTGACACCTGTGCTAGAGTTAACTTAAAAGCCTGGGTTCTGTCAGTTCAAGTGAGGCTGCGGTGCTCCCGGGGGCCTCTAGATGGCACTGTGGAGTTGCTGGTTGGGGGTTGATGCTGTTGTTTTGTGCACACAGTTCGCCCAAAAGCCACTACAACGTTCCATTCCTGTTTGACTCCTATCTGTCTCTTTGTGGGTGATAATAGTTTTTAAGGGCAGTTGTGGTAATATAGAAAACTACTTTACAAAGCTAATAGATCAATATTGGGGCTTAGACAAAATGAAACTGACACTGGGATTGAAAAATATTGAAAGATTCATTTATATTTTAAATGTTATGTATACATTGCGTATCTTTTCTGAAGGAGGTTCTGTCAAATTCTCCAGGGGAATGTTACTGCTTCATCTGGAATGTTTCAGAGTCACCCTATGGTATTGCACTTTTCTATCTTCATGGAGAACAAACCCGCTCTCAGTCAGAATGCATGTTTTTCTAGGTATTTTTGAGCAAAAACACGCCTGTAATTAAATAAATTTAAGGTAGAGCTGTTTAATGTCACAGTATGACATTAAACAGCAGGCAGAGCAATAAAAAACAAGCAGAAAACAGGTCCTCCAACAGAAAAGTTACACAATGCACCTTTAAACCTTCTGTCTGGTGGAGAGTTTGCTCCCTGCTTGTCTCCATCTGCACATTATTGTTTTGCCTTTAATATTCCATAGTATATCTTTACCAGACAGAGTTACAGGTCAGATCTGTGGAGAGGCAATCCCATTGTTAGAATACAGCTTTCGTCAGAGCATTTTTGATATTTTTGAATATTTTTGAATAAAAACACCTGTAATTTAATAAATGCATGATACAAATGGGATAAAAAAGGCAAGTCCACCTGAAAAGTTACATGGTGAAAGTTAACCTGAAAAGTTGTTTTGTTCTGTATTGTATTTATCATTATCTACTAAGAGTAGCTCAGATAAATGTATTAATTAGAAACTATATTTACTGTACAAATATCTATAACACTGAGTACTTATATGTTTCCTCTCCGCTCCTTCTGTACAGTTGTCCTTTTGGTACTGACTTCTGAAATTGCTCATTTATTTTGTTGGCAATAACGCCCAAAGCTTGGCTCCACAGTTGCAACACTCAGCTGTATATTAAACCAATGGGAGATTGCGAGAAGCTTAAGAGGAATCACCTTCACGTAACCTCTGGCAAAATCCCCAAAGCCGCCCTTAAGTAAGTCAAGGTCACCACTGGAGGAGGGAGGGCCACTTCTCTTCATCTGTCTCCCCCTCCTAAATGTGATCTCATTTCACTTATTATAATCCTCTTCTGTTTGAACCGGACGGCAAGAAAGAGACGGCAAAATAATGACTTTGAGCGGGGTCGCCTCTCCACAGATCTGACCTATAACATGGTCTGGTTTGGTCTCCGGGAAGATAGAAAGGTTTAATGCCATACTGTGAAAGGTTTAATACCGCACTGTGAAAGGTTTAATGCCACACTGTGAAACATTCCAGACAAAGCAGCAGTGGTGGAGACCTGGAAGTCGCGACCTGGACTTGAGTCACTGTTTTTAAGACTTGGGACTCGACTTGGGACTTGAGCCCTGTGACTTGAGAAGACTTTCTATTCTGATCCTAATGATTCTCACTTAAAACTTGACATTTAAAAAGGAAAAATTTGAAATACTCACATAAATACATAAATACACCGTGATTTTGTTTAAGTACAGTTTAGTTTAAAAATTGTCTGAGAGACTTGGTCCCACCTCTGCAACGCAATAACCATCTCCATGAAGAAAAGTGTTTGACGGACCATTCACCAGAAAAGTCCCACAATGCACCTTTAACACCTTTATGTTTTGCTTGGTGGTAAAAGTTCATTACGTGAAGACGTCTACTGGAAATAACCGAAACAAAAACTCCCGTCTGACAGAAATAACTGTTACTACTTACATTTAGACTGGGCGTGTGTCTGATGAGTGACTTCTATGTGATGTACTGCAACAAAAGAACTTGTACATGAACATTCCTTCCAGATTTAGTCTTTTTTCAGTGAAACAAATGAGCTCATTGGCTGCCCATCATTTACAAATCAATACATTTCCAATACAGACAGAGCAATTTCCATAGAGCTAAGGAAAATACATATTCACTATAGGTTCATATGACATTTCTTGAAACAAAGGAGCTCATTGGCTGCCCATCATATACAAATAAATACATTTCCAATACAGACAGAGAGATTTCCATAGAGCTAAGCAGGGTCACGTATTTATTTACCACGAAAATAAATATTCACTATAGTTTCATATGACATTTCAGTGCTAAAGCAGCAGGTTTTGGGCTGATAATGCGCGTACACATCACAGCGAGTTTTCTGATTAGCTGTTACTGCACTGTGAATCTGTGCAGTACATCCACAGTGATTTGAAGCTTGACGATAAAGCAGATTTTAGCTGGAGGATTCGACCCACTGTGCCTGTGTCGTGTGGAGTGGCCAAAGGAAACCATAGCAGCAGAGCTCAAACCTCGACCTAGATAAACTTATCACGTTTAAGAATTACAATGTTAAGTCTATATTACACAAAATGGATTCGTGTGAGCTTTAAGACATGTCATAATGGTGTTACCTTCTCTAAAAATCATCATCTCCAAAGCTCAAAATGCTCTGTTCCACCTTGTGATGTCATGAAGCTGTATTTTTCCAGGGTTAAAATAATCTAAATGATTCTAGTGAAGGTGTATGAAGTTTTAAAACCCGGTGGAGCACTATCTGTATTACCACATCACAAGGTGCAACAAAGTATTTTCTGTTTGAGAGAAGAACTCCTTAAATAAGCAGAGTTTGTGTGTTAAATGTGTGAAAGAAACAGGTTAAACCAATAGTGTAATATGGGCTGTTTAAAAAATGAAAAACGCATAAAGTAGATCTGTTTTTCACAGTTTGAGAAGGGTAAAAATCGGACACGGCGAGTTTATGTGCAGCAAGTGGCAAAAATGGAAGAAAAACAGAAAATGCATGAAGAATCTACAGTATGTTCAAAAACAGCGAATAAATAGTGAAAATCAGGCTATTCTTGCTGACAGATGGTTTCCAAAAACACACTATACATTCTTGAATATTGGATAATGAGGCGTTATGTAAGCATCCCCGGAGCCGTCGTTCATAATTGAATTGATTTTAGTATAAAAGAGTCAAATCCGTGTATTAAATGAGTCAGATGACGTTAACATGAAATATTGAGGTGTGCTGACAAGACAAAGACAGCCACTTAGTGTTGTAGTACAATGTTGTGTCTGCTGGTGTGGCTGTAATGAAGACGGATGAGATGCTTACACTAATGTGAGAGCACAAATAATGCTGTCATGTGGAGTCCAGTCCCCTGTGGATGAACCAATACAGACATCCTCTTCCTCTCACTCCATACGGCCAACTTCTGCTGATGCCAACAACACTTTTGGACTATAGACAAGTTTCACATATGTGCTGGAAAACTACTACTACTACTACTACTTACTCTTTAAAGGTTTTATATTACGGAAAATTGACTTTTGTGAGGTTTAAGACATGTTAGAATGTTGTTACTTCATCAAAAACATACCTGGAGTTGTGTTTTTTTTCATTCACATGTGTTTGAGTAACTCTTTATGATTAGTCTCCAAAGTTTTTTAGTTTTCAAGTTACATTTTACTCAGTAGAGTTGGTCAAATCCAGGTCTGAAAGTATCCAAATGATTTTAGTGAAGGTGTATGGAGTTTTTAAAAACACAGTGGAGCACTTCATTTACCACATGACATCACAAGGTGGAACAATGTGTTTTGTCAGAGAAGAACTAACCCTAAATATCGTCACCTTCCTAAAATAATCGTCACTTTTTGCTTTACTTAGGAAAAAAAATGCCATAATTTCAATTTTGGGGGGAGTTTTTTGTGTTTCCTGAAAAACCTGAAAAAATGCGATTATTATGCGATTATTTTATGCAAGGTTTATTTGTTAAACATTTACGAATGACACTACCACAACTCCAGGTGTGTTTGTGATGCTGAAACAACATTATAACAGAAAACTGCATAATATAGGACTTAAAAATGTATCAAATTGAATTCACATACTATTCAATATATTTTGTTAAAGACGATTTATGCATAACATTGCTACTCATGTTATAACGTTCAAAAACATACATGGAGTTATATTTTGCTCCATTCAAACTTTAAACATCTTTAATCCAATGAATACACTTGTTTTTGTGCTCAAACATATCTCTATGGTGATTTTCCCCAGATTGTTCTGTAATAGATCAATAAGCCTAAAGTGTTGAAGCCCATAAACCACGACCATAATAAATAAAAGCAAGATATGTCCACTTTGAAGCTTATTTTAGCTCCAACTTTGTGCACAAACAAATCAGCTCAGTTTGATCAGATATCTCTTAAGTAGTTTGGCTGATATATATACGCCCTGCTGTGGTACACCTCCTCTGAGTTTATGGATTTAACAGCATAGAGCAGCATTGAGGAGACGAGAGGCCTTTAGTGTCCACGTTCCTTACTTAAAGAGGGGTATTCACTTCTTTGGGGTATTAATTGCTGATACTGATTTTGTTGTTTTTTTCTGTATTTGCTAAAAACAACCTATTAAAAAGTGAAATTAGCTTCAGTTTCAGAGGGGCTGTATGGTCAGAGCATACAGAGAACTTCCTGGTTATGTCGTGTGGGTGGTGTGGTTCAAATAGTGCCTGTGATAGACTGAAAAATCACTCAAATATGAACAAATGATTCAGGAAACCACTTCAGGGATGTTTTTGATGGGGGAACAACAATATAACACAATAGAAAGCTCCAAAAAGCATCAGTGAGGATTTGCGGTGTGTTTTGGAGCAGATTTGACTTTATTCTTATGGGCCATTAAAGTTGTAGTGTGAACTGGACCATGCTTTCCTCCAACTGTATCCAAATGTAAAATGTGTCTTGCTTGCGTGAGTGTACCTTAAATCCGAGCTTTTACCATGTTATAATGTTGTTCCCTCATTAAAAAGCATGCCTGACGAGGTTCTATATGTCATCCATGTACGTTTCAGTAATTTGACAAACTCTCCCGGGCCCTTACGCTTACCCTTAGCTGTAAGATTCTCGCCAATGCTCATCCCACAAGCCTACGTCATCCAGGCTCCCACACACAGACTGGATATAGAAGTGGACTCAGGGACCAAAATGATGAGGCTCACAGCAGCAGAGAAAGGGGGCGACGATTTTTCAATGTAAATGAATTTGGAAACAGAGTCTGTGGAGCCAGAAGCGCCCCCATGCTCACTTCCTGTTTGGAGTGAGGCAGCTAGCGGGTTAGCTATGTCCATTCACATATACAGTCTATGCTCCCACATGACAATTCTCCATTAATGTACAAAAACATGATAGAAAACAGTGCAGTAGTTTCATTAATAGGATGCTGATTGTGTTGTGATAGCGCTCTGAAGGGGGAGTGAGCATAAAGAGAGCGCAGAGAGCATTTTTTAATATAAATATATTTCAAAAATAATAAACGGTAACATGTTGATCTAAATATGTTATATATTAGCAGTGGAGACCCTATAAAAGTATTCTCCATTAATATACAAAAACATGATAGATGTGCAGTAGTTTCATTAATAGGATCCACGCTGATTGTGTTGTGATAGCGCTCTGAAGGGGGAGTGAGCACAAAGAGAGCACAGAGAGCATTTTTTAATATAAATACATTTCAAAAATAATAAACTAAAGGTGCATTGTGTAACTTTTCTAGGAGAGAATCCACCACTTCATGTTGCATTTAATTTATCTATCTCCATGAAAACAAGCAGCTCACATCACCAAGTTACAAGTCAGATCTGTGGAGAAATTGAAATGCTCACAATAATAATGCCTTGTTGTAGTTTTTAAAAAAATGATAATAATGAGAAGAAGAAGAAGAAGAAGAAGAAGAAGAAGAAGAAGAAGAAGAAGAAGAAGAAGAAGAAGAAGAAGAAGAAGTCAGATCTGTGGAGAAATTGAAATGCTCACAATAATAATGCCTGTTGTTGTAGTTTAAAAAAATGATAATAATGAGAAGAAGAAGAAGAAGAAGAAGAAGAAGAAGAAGAAGAAGAAGAAGAAGAAGAAGAAGAAGAAGAAGAAGAAGAAGAAGAAGAAGAAGAAGAAGAAGAAGAAGAAGAAGACCTGTAATTGAAAAAATACAAGCTATATTTATTTAAAGCCTTACTGCGGAAAATCTTGTGCAAAGCAATAATATCGCTATGGAAGTTACACAATGCACCTTTAAGTCACATTTACTTCCAGTTGTTATTAGTGTCATTAAATTTCACGTCTATTAATCAGCAGTGAAACTCAGACAATCCAAAACTATAAGCATATATCTGCATATGCATTTTTATTCTTATTAAACTGCTTCAAAAAAAGTTTCCCCATCACTTCCTCTTGCACATGATGTAACTCGCTAGTGGAAGTGAAGTTGGAAGCTCCCTCTAACTGTAAATGAGCGTGGATGGGGGGATATTACAGCGGTCCCAAAAATCCATCTACAAAAATGTGAGAGTAAAATACATTTTTGCTTGTTATTGTCAGTTCCCATTGGGGCTGTGGCTGTGTACGTCTGCAGAGGCTAGTGATAAGACGGCAAAAGGGACTCCTAACCTTATCTCTCCGGAGCAGTCCATGTAGCCTCTGATTTCTCCCATTTTCAGCAATCGAGAAACCCAAACAACACAAAACACTTTTTTCATTTTAATTAATATAACAATCCCCATTGTCGCACTCCAGACAATGCAGTTAATAAAGGACACTTTGGATGACAATGTTGATTAGGACTAAAATAGAAGGAGGATTTGCCAGTACATTTTTAATATTTTTAATGGACATCTGTCACTGCTTTTGCCGGATGTGCTTTGAAGACAAACACTTATAGAAAAATCAATTACTGGAGATCATAAGTGAGTGTTTCTGGGGAGGATGATAAGCGCAGTCTCATCTGTGGTGGTATTCGCTTTAAGAAAACATCTTTGAACATTTCATTTTGTTCTGTACTATCAGAGATTAGTTTGGTAGTGCATGTGAGGCTACTCTTATGGGCTACTAATGCATCTAATAGTTTGCATGTATATAGGAAAAGCATATAACGCAGTCAAATATATACATTATAATCTAAAAAACCTCATTATTTGTGTTTTGTACTGGCAGAGATTAGTCTGGAAGTGCACGTGAGGCTGCAGCTATGTATGTACAGGAAAATTATATAACCTATTTGTCAGTTGTCAAAGTATATACATTAACATATACAGTACATAATGACAAAAATTAAATTTCAGCCACTAGATGTCAGTAACGTAAGAAACAAGTATAATTGGCAGTTGAAGAAATATTGAACTCCCGATCCTGTTTATTATTATTACTTTTTTTCCCCTTTACTTAGTTCTAACAAACCAATGTCCTCTCTTGGTGTTTCTGTAATACTTAACTTTTTCTCTGCAAAGCTCAAAATGATCTGTTCCACCTTGTGATGTCATGAAGCAGTAGTTTTCAGCTTTATTTTACCTTAAGTTCAGTAGAGATTGGCAATTCCAGGACTGAAATCAACCTAGTGAAGGAGTATGGAGTTTAAAACCACAGTGGAGCACTTTCTGTATGACCGTATGACATCACAAGGTGGAACAGAGTGTTTGAGAGAAAACTAATTATGCAGGGTTTGTGGGTTAATGAAACAAAACAAAGCATAGATCAGAAAACAGTGTAATATGTAGGTACACAGCAAAAACTGGAGGGTTAACATTTCAGGGTAAACTATTTCTAAGCTGTTTTTAACACAAAAAGTGTTGTTTTAACAATTTGAAAGTTAAATGGGGGTTTTGAATTGGGGTTATTTGCCAAAGTTAAGGTTGAAGTTAATTAATGTTCATTTACCTTCCTTTAGTGTTAATTTGGCTCCTCCCACTCGTCACTTCAAACTCCTGTGACAGAAGTTTGAACTAGTTTTGTACATAATTTCATTGTAAATTAACTAAAATAAGTGTAAAAATAAAACATCTCTGTGTGTTGTTTAGCTAAATCAAGATAACCCTAAAAAGTGTGATCCGTTTACTCTCAAAACGTTAATATAACTCTTGATTTCGGAGTTAAATGGGAACTTTGCTCCAGTGTTACTTAATTCACATTTCCAAAAAATGTTAAATTAACTATAGAACAGATTGGACTCATATAAACCCAGAGAAAATGTTAAAATTGGTTGTATGAGAATCAGTTTTAACACTTTTTGCTGTGTAGTTGTTGCGGAACAGAGCATTTTGAGCTTTGAGCATGCAGACAGCCTAATAATAAAAGATTACTGAAACACGTGTGAATGAAACAAAACTCCAGATATGTTTTTGATGCGCTAATAACGTCATAACATGATTAAATATACCCACAGCTAAAACAAGTAAAAACATTTCTTGCAATTACCCAAAGCCTATAAGTCAAAGGCACGTGCCGGCCGCTTACCTGACTGAGAAAGCCTAATGATAGTGTCTTTTTATGGCATGCACTGGATCGTTAGGCAGCAGCAGCAGAGGAGACCAAGTGGCGTGTGGTGACAGTGACATAGCTGGTGTCGCGGGGCTCCTCGTGCTGGCCGACCCCCCCTCCAGACGTGTCCGCGGCCCCCATGACGAGTCACCTTGCCCCAGCCCTGAATTTGTCCAGCTCAATGGTCTGTTTAGAGCTGCACGTCTGACACAGGATAGATGTTCTGTGGGTTTTCTGTGGTTGGAGGTACTTAAATAGGACGGCGTGCTCTTATCTGCTGCACTGGGAGTCAGCCGGGTCTGGCGGCGTCTACATCCAGGAGCGTTTATGGACGACGTATGACCACACATGCTCTCCGTCGAGTTTATCTGGTCAACTCACTGTCAAGTCTGTGAAGCAAGTGCAGATTTAAAGTTAAAGATGCAAGGTTTAACTTTTTGGTTGAGGCTCCATCATCTGCTTATTTCTACGGATATGTCCTTGCTCTGCCTGAAATGTTCCACAATATGACATTAAACAGCTTTTACTGCTGAAAAATACCTTAAAAAACAGGTATTCTGGTTGCGCAGAGTCACTTCTCCACACTTATGACCTGTAACTTGGTCTGGTTTGGTCTCCATGGTGATAAAAAGGCTTAATACCACACTGTGAAACATTCCAGACAAAGTAATAAGATCTTCATGGAGAAAAGCATTTCAGGGACCCTCCATTAAAAAAGTTTAAGATATACTGTTGGTTGTGATATTTTTTATTGATACATCTCTAGAAAACAGCATATAATGACTCCAACCAGGCATCGACCACACGGTTTTTGCTATTACTGGGAAAGGTCTTGAGTTGTCTCTCTAAAACATGGCTCGTAGGCCTCACAGTGTGACAGGGCAAAGAATAAACTGAATTGTTGTATTACCAAACACGAGCCGAGACTGATATAAAAAGCGTCTGATATTTTGAGATCTTGGTCGCAGAGTGGGTCCTCCTCTTACTGTGCCAATGATCAATCTCTGTCAAAAGGCTCAAAAGAGTTTGGCCACCGACTTGAGGCACACTGTAAATAATGACCAGGATTTCACAGTATTCAACTCTAACATTTCACAGTAAATTGCCGTATTGTCACTTTACAGGATTTAACTGTAATGTTCACAGTATGAGACTGTACTTTCAACGTTTACTATAAGAACTGCGCCATCACAGTGAACTACTCTATTACTTGTTGTTTTAATTATTACCAGTATTACAAAGTATTTTATTGTGTTATTTCACTGCTAACTACTGTATTAACGGCCATTTCCATTACCGCAAAAGTCACATACTAAAAGTCATGTTAAGAACTGATGCAGGCCACAAAATGAGAGTTTTGTATCTAAAACACAATGAAGGTTTAATAACCAATGTAAGAAAAAGGTTTGAAATGTTGTGTAGAGTAATAAATTCTAACATTTTAAATATCGTTTTATACACTGGGACATATCTTTGTCTTTTTTCTCTCCTGATTGTGCTCTTAGGTTAGAAAATGAATGGATATCAAAAAGGGAAACAGTAAAAAGCACCAATTCTCTAGTCATATCTATGAAGCATTTTTTCCCATATTTTTTTTCTAACATATATTATTATTTATTTCAACTTTACCAATTACTAAAAATCAAGCGACTGCAGCTGTGGCTGACATGTGAATTCAAGTTTTGAAACATCTGAAGCATTAAACATAAATAACCACAGACAGAGAACAACATAATGTTAAAGGAATTTTAGTTTTATTTTTCATTATGCAAAGTGTAAAGGGTCAGTTTTGGAGGGGCTTTAGTTCTGGTAGCACTGGACCCTCCTCTGCTCCTTCACTGTGGTGGCTCCTTTTGGGGGGCTGGGGGGCTGGGCTCTTTCACTTTTATAACATAATTTCAACAGACATATGTCCTCTTGAGCAAGAAGAGTTGAGCTTAAAGCTCCTGCACTTTTCTGGATTGTTTTTCATTGATTTTGTTGGTTACATTTTCACCAACTTCAGAACCAGTGCTTTGAGAATCTCTGCAGGCCTCTGGATCCGACCTTCTTGTGGTCTGCATCTCAGCCATTAGATTGTCCTTTTCTTTCAGTTGTTTGTTAAATTTTTCAAGGACTTTCCCAGTGTTGAACAGCTCTTGTCTGAGTTCGACATTTTGTTGCACTGAATTGTTATATAGAGATCGGGTCTCCTTGTAAACATTAATTTCTTCAGCTCTCCAGCTCTTTGAGAGCTGGAGAGAAGCTTTGAGTTTTTGCATCTCCAAATCCTCCTGTCAGTGTTGTTCCACATTTTTCTGGAGTTTGCGAGCTCTTGCTTGAGCTGTACGTTCTCCTGCACTTTAGAGTTGTACTGCTCATTAACCTTGTCCCGCAGCTGTTTGTCTTTCATGTGGAGAGAATTATTGAGAATTATTGAAAACTCCAAGTCCAAGTGCAGCCCTTGGGCAATTGAAAACTAAACACATCAAACCACAACGCTATTATATTATTAATCAATTTTATCAATCAAACTCAAAAATGCATCATTATCCATGTGTTAGGTGAAGGGTTAGGAGGCATTAGGATCATCTACATCCATCTGTGTGAACATGTGCGGCTCTCTGTAGGTATAGTAGAATCATCTGGATGATTTCTGACCCGGCGTTGCTCATTTCTACCAAATAAAAGATGGAAAATTCACTTGAACCACTTCATGACATCACAAGGTGGAACACAGCATAGACTAATAATAAAGGATTATTGAATGATTACGTGTGAATGAAACAAAACACAACTCCAGGTCTGTTTTTGAGGAGGTAACAACATCAGAACATGACTTAAAGCTCACAAGAGTCATTTTTTGTGTCATTTAGGACCTTTAAAACCTTTTAGCCCAAAATAGACTCAAATAGATACATGTTGTTTTTTTTTTAACTTTATATTTTAATGGACTCATTAAGTTACGTGTTGGTTTAATCTGAACTAAACTACATCTATAAACATTAAGACTCCAAATCAAGACCAAATATTGAATGGAACAGCTCGATAATAAAGGGCCTAAATATCCAAATTTCTATTTTACAACATTATATTTCTTCTTCTTTTTTTATATTTCTTCTTTTCTTCTTCTTTGTTATTCTGCCCAGTATAAACCAGACTGAGAAACACAAATGAACCCTGTCTGT
>KN513525.1:4504-24691 GCA_000787155.1 Scartelaos histophorus | reverse complement strand
CCTAGTTCCCAAATATGCTCACAGATACGTACCAGCACTTACAACAATGAACATACACAGATACGTACCAGCACTTACAACAATGAACATATCCGAGTCCGAGTTTTTATGGCTGCAATCCCATTTATCACAGCGATCATTATCTTTTGGAAGTCTATAAAATGACTTTTCCGTCTCTCTATTTCTTTTATTGTGGCATCCTGGTGCACAACACGAGTCAGGCATGTTTAGATTTTGCGTGACGTCAACTACTGGAGCTCTATATGTATGAATGCACCGCTCAACAACAGTAAAATATCTGCTCTGAGTCTGTTCAGACAGTCATGGTACACGCTACATACGATTATGTATCATATAACACGAGGTCTGAACAGCTCTAATGGGAGCAGTGTTGATTAGATTTGAGACATTTTTTAAGGTGAGATTTAAAGGTGTTATATGTAGGGGATTCTCTTATTGTGTGAGGGATGTTGTTCCAAATTGACTGAGAGGACTGACTGTGCGGAGGTGGTAAGGGGCCTCACAATCACCTCTAGTCGTCCCTCTGGTCTTCCTGCCAGTGGTAGGTTTTTGTTTGATTAATGCTTGTAGTGATAGTGGTGCAAGTCCATGGAGGGTTTTGTATATTGTACAAGCTTACTTAAAGTGTTTGAAATGTTCAAAGCTCAGTAAATTAGAATTTGACAATGGTGATATGAAATTGGGTTTTTTTAGCCAAGATTTTAAGTCTTCTTTTATACAGTGATTCAGTCTGTTTGAGTGTGGTGTCGCTGATAAGGGTCCAATTAGTGAATTAGTATTTGTTTTTATGAAATAGTCTGATTAGTCCTCTAATATATTCTACAAATTATACATGTGGTACCTGTAGCACTTTTGTATTTTATATATTTTAAACTACGTAGCTCTTTGTTTATTGGTTTGTGAAATTGCACGATTGATAACTTGTATCTTGTATTATATCTTATCTTAATCATCTTGTTATTTAAATCTGTTCAGCCTACGTCCCATCATATGCACCAGGAGACTGTGGGCGAGCTCACTTGGAACATGTGACCTACACCTATTACTTTAATCTGCTCTGTGAGAGGCATCTGGAGTTTGCCCTGATGAAGGCCGAAGAGCTGAAATGCGCAGCCGTGATTTTAATTCTATTTGCCTTGGACTATTAAAGGCTTTTAAACATTTTGTACTTTTTGAGTGCCTCAGTTTTTTCAACTTTGTATCTGAGACTGGTCAATACACTGAAAAGCAAAAAAGGACAATCTTGCACAATCTCTACAGATCCTAGTAAAACTCCTGCTCCCTAAAGTTTTAATGACTAAACTTTTACTTTGTGTAAATTATTGTTGTTATAATACGAACATTTCAAACTTGATTTTGATACTAAGGAAAAGACTCAATGTCCGAAACAAATTTCTATTGCTTTAAATCTCTGTGATGTTTTTACAACAGATAAATATTCAAACCAGTATCACATTTTTATAGCAATTGTAAGGTCTTTACCTAAATAGATTGTACCTATATTCAATGGAAACTTTTTTTTTTCAGAGGGTGAAAATACATGCATTTGTTTGGGCCGAAATTCTCATATAAAAGTTGGGGATGCCAGTCATGGTGCGGTGATTTTTATGGGTAGCATTTATGGGTCTAGCAGATTTGCGGTGGACATTAACATCAATAATAAAAGTCAATAACAATTTAAAAACGTCTCTTTTTATACATACTACATCACAAATGTATATATTTATTACATATACTGAGCAATTTTAAAGTTAAATTAGAGAGACCTAGACCTACCTAGTTTATTCATATTTTTATATATTGGACTGTATTTGGCATCCTCTGTACAAATGGGGCTATTTTTGGGCCATTTGATTATTCAGCTGAGCCTTCACTGCTGTTGTTGTCTATGTAATTATTATTATGCATCTAGAAACCATATGAGGGACATATGACAGCTCTACACATGTGTAATGCACAAAATGTACATTCATGAAGAGATACTAATGGCAACAGTGCACTGGTCAGACAGGTGCACTTATAAAACAGCCTGATGTGTCACAAATGTCCTCTTAAACACAGCCCTGCTTTAGAACAGCACGCTCACACTCTCCTCTCTCAGATGAGCAACAGTGTCGGTGGAGTAACAGCAATAATACACATGTGTTGATATCTGTTCCTCATCCATAATCACACAAACACACAGACGAGGTGGGCTCCTCGCTGCCCCACCTGATCTAACTCCACTGCTCTGTCCACATCCTCCATTTCACACATACTATCCTGAAACTAGCACACAGTTTGATTAAATGACTGTATTTCTAACTAACACCTAATCATTATAAATGTGAAAGTACAATAACTTGTCACTAAAAGCTATTTATTTTTACTTGTGTTTAAAGTGTTAAAAGTTGGCTCTGCTGTTGTCATCTCCTGCTGTATATGTGCACTTACTTGGAATTGCCCCACATGTCCAATTCCCATGGATGATTTGGGTTTATTCCATGGATCGATAATAAAAACTGGAGAAGACATTCCCCCTTTGTTCTGGCTCGAGACCAACTAGCAGCCGCTCCATTGGTACTGCAGCTCCCAAGAGCTTGGGCCCAGAAAGAATTCTCCCACTGAACGCAGTGCATTTTTTGGGAACTCAAACTGCCCGTGTTTGGCTGAAAGGGAATCGACAACTTTCATAAAGGTCAGAACACAACATAAATAATATAATATTTTTTGAAATCCTCAAAGCTCCTAAAAGTTAGTTTTGTAAGACTTAACTTAGCCCCACTCTGAACCCGCCCTGAGCCAGCGGCAGCCCCGCTCTAGCAGCAAGCACTCTGATTGGTCAAAACACACTACATGTTACAGACGTCACACCAGTGGGAGACACTAGCCTGTGTTGAGGAAGTGAATGCAGAAGAGAAAATTTTTTTGGCCCTATGCATCAATGAGCACATGCCATTGAAAACAATATGACTGTGTCTTGGGTTCACCTTCCAAATGTTATTATAGTTTTATGGTTATTCAGCGGTGTTGTAAGGACATATGTGGAGTGGAAACCCACACTCTCCACATGAGCCTCCAGGCCTCTGTCGAAGGGCAAAACAACACAAGTTAATGAGATGTTTGAACCACAGTTGCTGCAGTCTGCTCAGTGACCACTAAAGTGTAGTAAAAGACATTGTGACTACAACCATGTTTCAATCAGAAAGAAGTGAAGAGAAAACATGATTATTTGAAGGTAATTCAAAACTTTAGATGATTTTAGTGAGTGTGAAGCTACGTTCTACGTTCCTACTCTCACCTATGGTCATGAGCTCTGGGTAGTGACCGAAAGGACGAGATCGCGGATACAAGCGGTCGAAATGAGTTTCCTCCGCAGGGTGGCTGGGCGCTCCCTTAGAGATAGGGTGAGGAGCTCAGTCACACGGGAGGAGCTCGGTGTAGAACCGTTGCTCCTTCACATCGAGAGGAGTCAGCTGAGGTCGCTCGGGCATCTGGTCCGGATGCCTCGTGGGCCCCTCCCTCGAGAGGTGTTCCGGGCATGTCCCACCAGGGAAGACCCAGGACACGCTGGAGGGACTATGTCTCCCGGCTGGCCTGGGAACACCTCGGGGTCTCCCCAGAGGAGCTGGAGGAAGTGGCCGGGGTGAAGGAAGTCTGGGAGTCCCTGCTTAGACTGCTGCCCCCGTGACCCAGCCCCGGATAAGTGGAAGAAAATGGATGGAAAACTGATTCAAATGTGTTACAGAGCTGTTATTTATGTCTCAAGTAATGACAAAACAACTTTGTATAAATAGAAATTCAAACATTAGGAGATTTTCTGAGCAGGTTATGACCAGCAAATAGTCTAATTACATTGATTAGTTACAACGAGGATATTGGAAGCAGATATCTGACTCAGCTAATCGAATGGGTGCATTCTTATAAGAACCCATATTATAATGTGTCCAATCAGACAGACAAGAGCACTAACCTCACTGCCACAAATAGACATGTGCTACCCCAAGTCATTATAATTATGATGAGACAGTAGCTATTCTTTTCTGATTGTTTTTCATATCAGAAAAATAATAAACAGCCCTGAAAACAAGATCTGAGCGAGGCTACATAAGGTCCCTCTGGCACACGGCCTAGATTTGTTGACAATTGGCAGCGCACTGTAGCTCTCGGGTTATATCACAACATTAAATATTGAATGTCCTTTTCCACAGACCCTTTACTTTTTCTGGCTAATTCCACAAAGTACATCAATCATAATCCAAGCTTGTATTAAATCCCTTGTGTTTCCAGGTGAAGCAGGCTTACCCCATGATAAATGAGGAAGCAAGTGGCAAATCCAGGACTTGGTTAAGTTAATAAAGGTCTATCAATGGCAGACGAGACCGGAGCTGAATGCAAACTCTCCCCTATCAGTCCCTGCAGCAGTTCTCTTTTAGCCCCATGAGTGTGTCCTGAATGCTAAACGTGGGCCACAGTATTGAGCGCCACTGAAGGGTTTACAAAGCGACGAGTGGCCAAGGAGAAGTGCGAAAGATAGTGAGCCATCGGCACAGACACATGAGGCATCGGCACAGGCACTGTCGTCAACCGGAAAAGAGCGTTTCTCCAGGCCAGCTCACACCGTATATCAGACAAACCCATCTGCCACTGTCACATGTCTCACACTAACTCTACTGTTTTCAGGGGAAGACGCAGGGATTTGTGAGATCCATACAACTAAGCTTAGGAAGTTCAGTCTTGGGTACACAACACATCAGAAGTGGGACTAAACTCGGAACTAAAGATAGACTACATAGGGCTAAATTGGTGTTGATGAATTAAAAGTAGAGTAAATACAGGACAGGGCTCAACTAGGTCTAAACAAACATTATGGCTACAGTCTGAATTAGCACAATACCTGCATTCTAAAAGAACATAATAGCTGGTCTTAACAAGGACTACAAATCAAGATGTAAAACAGAAAGTCTATACCAGGTCTAATCCAAGTTGAAGCGGCACTTAGAACTCTCTTTGGATCAAACTTTATAAGAACAGAAAGTGAGACATCACTTCAAAATGTCTGTGTGCAACAGTTTGACAAGCACAACAAAAGACAAATGAAAGCATTAGGACTGTAAGTAGCATGTTCCTTTAAGAAACATAAGCTTTCATTTGGTGTGCATTGGATTAACTTTGAGGCCAAAACGAATTGAAATGCAAATAAGATGGGGATTACTGAGAGAGCATTCATTCTCATATTAAGCGTTCAAACATGGCTGCAATGCCAAAGACCTTTAATTATCCACTGTTTACTTGTGCTGCTGCTTACATCTGTCATCATTGTAACAGAGTTTAGCACCTTGACAAGCGTTTGATGCACAACACAATCTAACAATGTTATGATTTAGCAACACTCGCTGGCTCAGCCATTCTCATATTGTGCTACAGGTTTTATTAGTCAGACACAATCAGACAAGCCTATACAAGCCCAGAAGTCTACTACAAGTTTAGCTACAGTCACATGAGGTTTTGTCTGGGCTTTTGGACATTGTCTTTTTAGCTTTGAGATCCTTTCAGATGCGGGTTAGTCCTGGTTCTGGATTGTTTTTTCCCCTGGTTTCATATGTTTTGTTCTGGTTTAGCCTTGGTTTATGAGTGCCCGCCTTTTAGATCTCAATAACCACGGTTATCGGACTGGAGATGGAGGCTACTGCTTCCCCAGGGCCCAGTGCAGGGAGGGGCCCCTCGCAAACTCTGTAATGGACATTTTCCATTAGACAACATTTAGTGTGGGCTAATGTCATAGTACTCAAGACTGGTCTTGGTCTCTAGACTGACCTTGAGACTGCTTTTTATGGTCCTGGTCTCGTCTCAGACTCAAGAGTATTTGGACTTGGCCTTGTCTCGGACTCGAGGTCTGACACTCAACAAGAGTGATCGTATTTCATTACATCCGGTAAATGTGCAGAGGCTTCTAAATATCACTGCAAAACCGGTAAGATAATGTAACTGTAAATGGAAAAAAAAACAAAAAAAACACTTGATTGATTTTGAAGTTGTTATTTTGCCACTCTGACATGTGGCAAAATAACTGTGAAATACAAATAAATGTAGGAAATGACAATGATGGTCTTGATTTGGTCTTGATGGGGCGAGGTCTCGGTCTTGTCTCTGTCTTGGCCTTTAAAAGTCTTGGCCTTGTCTCGGTCTTGAGTCTCAGAGGTCTTGGTCTTGTTCTGGTCTCTGGATCCGGTGGTCTCTGACTGGTCTTGGTCTCGATTAGTGTGGTCTTGACTACAACACAAGTGTGGGCCCAAGAAGATGATTTGCACCCAGGGCACAGAATTTGGTGCTACAGTCCTGCCAATAACTACAAATGCACTTGGTCTGAAATGGTCTCAAATCGCAGCTCTACACATGATGCTTTTCTCTCCTTCATGCTTGTCTTGTTATTGTGCAGACAGAGGCTGAATCAAACACATGCCTTTTTTTCTACTTTACACAGAAGGCATCTTCTTGGTGATCCGATACGTCCAATGCAAAGAAAATGGCTCTAAATGAGAAGAAGTGAATCATTCGAACTTCAAACGCATGGGCTTCTTGCACACCCACAAGTGTGAAATTAGTAGCTGCGGGGTTAGCACTGACTTGAAAGTGTCCAAATGCGAATTCCTTTTAATACTTTTGAAATCTTTGGACAAAAAGAAAAACTATTTACTTTCAAAGACTGGCAATCACAAATTCATGAATTATTTTTAGTGAAAATAATATTAAACAGCTTCTGAGAGAAATTAGTTGCAGCGGTTTTGTCTCAGTTGTGTTTCAACTCATGAATAAATGACATTTTGTATTTTTGTATGACATTTAATTGTTCAATGGATACATTAAGATAATGCTTAAAAGTCATTTACCATGCATGATCAGTGAGAAATGACAAGTTTGAAGAAGTGTATAGACTGACATCTGCTGGCAAAATATGAATATGGCAACTGTCAACTAAAAAGCATTGGACTAAACGCTCTACTTTTAAATTGTGCCTGGTAATACTTATATAAATTCTATAAAAATGTATTGTATATGGATTCATGGTGTCATCAACCTACTGTCAGCGTCACATTTTGATTTATGCAGGAACTGAATCATCTACTATAAATAATGCTTCAGTCAAAACGCAGATCAAACGCAGATTACTGTATTAAAATGCATTAAACTATGCAGATGTGCTATGGCCTGTGTGATCTCGCATTGGTTGTTAGGCTCTACCTCCATTTACTGTGAAACATTTTACAGGGCCCTTTTTGGATTTTTTATTTTTTTTTTTAAGTTATGTTTCCTCATCACAAACATACCCAGAGTTCTGATTTGTTCATTCACACAAATTTTGCATATTTAGGCTGTGTTCTTTTCACACTCTGTTCCCCCTTGCGATGTCATGTGGTAATGCAGAAAGTGCTGCACCATGTTTTTAAACTAAGAAACATTCTCTACAATGATCATTGATTATTTCAGCCCTGGAATTATGAGTCTTTCCTTAACTAAAGGCAAATAATAGCTGATTACTTGAAAACTACCACTACGTGATGGTGAAGGTGGAACAGAGCATACTGAGTTTAGCAGATATAGACAAACTAATAATAAAAGGTTACTCTAACACGGGTGGATGAAACAAAACACAACTCCAGGCATGTTTTTGAGGAGGTAACAATATTCTAACAAGGCTTAAAGCTCCCAAGAATACATTTTGTAGAACCTTTAAGATTATAGACTATTCAATTTCCTGTATTAGTGTAGCCTTTGTTATTGCTGTTTTTATTTAAATGATTGTAAATTAAACATAATTGGGAACATTTCCTTAAGATTAGGTCTACTGTAATTTGAAATTGAATGAATGTTAATGACACAAACATTTGGCTCCAGTATCTGTGCTTTAAAACAGGTGTTAGATAAAGTTGTCTTCAAAAGTAAATATTTCACCTTTCTTCCAGACAAAGCTTCCTCACTGGGCGCCATGTTTTATTTTTTTACCAGATGAAAGCACTGACAGCTTTTCTGGGTCATGGCGAAAGGGGATGTTGAGAGAAAATAGACGTTTTTAAAGGGAAACCGCCGCACCTGTAATCTGTACAGCGTCCCCACATTCCCCCGGCCTTTACATCAGTGTCAAAAATAACCCTGTCTCCTCTCCAAAACCAGCACTTTTTGTCTGACTCATAATTCATTTCTCCATAAAAGCCAATGAATAAAACAGTTAAGAAGTGTTTATGCCAAGGCCTGCTGTAGCCTCCCACACAAATCCAAGAAGAAATATTCTGTTTTAATGTGACCCTATAGACATCACGCCATAACTTGAATCACCAGTGACAGACAAATAGCCTCGAGCATCCAATTAAATGTGATACGGCCTGTGATATGTGTAAACCTTTTCAGCCCCTGGGTGTGAGGGAGGGAGGAAGGAGAGAGAAAGAGGGACTCAGGGACAGAGAGAGAGAGAGAGAGAAGGGAGGGAGGGAGAAGGAAGGAAGGACAGAGGAAAGAGGAAGGGAGGGAGGAAAAGGATGAGAGGCCTCCAGAGAAGTCAACACATAACAGCCTCAAGTGCAGCCTTTAGCAAACACCAAAATGTACAAAATTATCCCACAGCAAAGTCAATGGGCTATGACCTGTCTCTGTTTGATATTTGACTCATGCATCATTTCTTAAGACATGCACTTGAACACAGTATAGGCTAGTTTCTTCCTATACTGCAACATTTAGACTAAATAACAAATAGTTATATCAATGTTTAAAGGTCCTGTATTATGCAAAATTTACTTTTGTGAGCTATAAGTCATGTGGTAGCTTAATCCTAAACATACCCAGAGTTGTGGAAATATTATAAGAGAGATCAGAATATAGCATTATGGGCCTTTTAAGTGCTTTTTAAATGTTGACATTCTCAAACAATGAGATCATCAATATCTGGGTGACATCCACAAATAAACAAATTACATTTTATGAATTGTTATCAAAAACTCACTTTTATGGTATTTTGTGGTTTATGTTTTGTTCAATTATGACATAATTCAAGTTATGTTATTTCAGAAAAATACCCCAAAATAATACCAAATGAAACATCTGTTCTTTCATTAGCAAGTTCTTGTCTGCCCCTGGGCTCATTTTAATCTATTTATTTACTTACTTACTCAGAGATATTAAAGCAACCTGGAGTTTATGGTGCAATAAAGGTGAGCTTTCGATGCTTTTTGAGCTAAAGGTTACAGGTTACAGCTTTTTGTCTGTTCAGTAGCAGTCTTACCCACACTCCCACACTGTTTAAACAAGCATAGAAAAGCACATTAGTAAATCAGTGATCCTTAGTCAATGATTGAGAGTAAATTGTCTATCACTGTCTCTGCACGTAAGTCTGCCCCAATGTGGTCATTAAAAGAATGTGCCCATTGTAAAAGTAAAACCTACTACACAAAAAAAAGAGATTTCGTGTCAGTTCTTGTTTGATATGATTTCTCAAATTAATAAACTATATACTATAACTGTATATTCAACTGTAAATGTATATTACTTTAGTGTGTGATATGGCATTATAAACTGTAATGTGATTTATTGTGCCATTTAAAGGGTTAATGATTTTGATAATGGTGTAATTTCCCTTAGTGTTAAAAAAAAGTATAATAAAGTATTAGACCCATTCCTGTATTTGATATGTTTGAATAAAATATATGTCAATTTAAATACTGAATCTACTACTGACATACTTTTAAGCAATATTCTATCTTGTGACATGCATTTGTAGTGTTCATCTTGCCTGAAGCAATAGAAAAAGTTGTTTGCAATTAGTTAGCATAATTATTGTCTCTATATTAACACTCACTTACAACAAATATACATCATTCCCTTTATTGAAAATAGCAAAAAATGCATAGAATTTTACAGATAATAGTGATGTGTTAATTGTTTTGTTTTGTTTTAGTTCTGCTAAAGTTTAAACCATGAACCATGAGCACCATGAATCCAAGTCTGTTTTATTTTTATCCAGTGGTAATTATTGATTGAAAACCTTGCAGTGTAGGTATGCTAGCTTCTCCGTTCTACTTTTCCTCAGCAGGGGAAACCACTCCTGATGGTGCAGATCCACAACCTTGTAGCCTGTCAGTTTCAAGTGCCTCCTCTTCATGGCGTGGAGTCCCAACAGCTGATTGGAATGGTAGCAGTAATGATTTCTATTGGACACCTGTATGGCGAGTTTCACTGGCCCTTTATTTTCCTTTCGCACTGAACTTCTGGTTAACATGTTTGTGATTTCATTGGTCAGGAATAAGCCAGTATCAAACGTCTCCCTCTCATCAGGCTCGACCCTCTGAGTTGGTGTGGGTTTAACTTTTTTTATTTGTGTATTTTTGTTTTTGGTATTTAATAATTGAGCAACAAGTTCATCTGTCACTTTCACGCCGATGTTCATTTTGTTCCAGTCATAAAAATCCTCAGTTTTGGAAGATGTTTTTTCTGGTGTGTTATTGCATAATGGTGTCACTGGAATGGGCTGTCCCTCTGAATCTAAATGCACCTCTAGATCGATGGAGCGTGTGTGCGGCAGTATCATCCTCTTACACACAAACTCCTCTCCTCCAAGCAAGTCCTTTAAACACAACTCTGCTTGCACAACCTCTTGTTTTTGGCAAATATCAGACTCTGCGAAATTCCAAAGCATTTCTGCCACCTCTTCTTTCAGTTCGGCGCTCAGCTGTGGCCCGGTCCAATGTGGCAACTCCAGCTCCACGGCTCCATTTAAAGTGTACAAATCTTTCTTCAGATCCAGTTGTGATGATTTGAGTGCCAAGTTAACAAACTCTGGGCTAAGTGCTAATGATATTAAATCCTCAGGGAAAGAAGAGACGAAGGCGAGTCCTAAAAGTCCAGTGAGAAGATGTTCTGGGTAGCGATAAAATTCAGCTTTACGTAGCCTTAGTCCCTCTGTGAGACTAGGATACAGATTTGGACTTTTAACAGGGAGAAAGCCTAGTGTCCCGTATGCCCACAAAAGCTTACTTGAGTCTTTACTTCTACAGTGTGGTACTAGCAAGGGAACTCTTTCTGCTATTGCCATAAGAATACTGTCATTGCGGTAATGCAGAGCTGAACAGGCCAGTGCCATGTGCATGAGCCCCTGTATGCCCATCCTGTGCGCACGCCTCGGTACCTCCTTCCCCATCGCCTCCAACCACTCCTTGTGATACAGATAGCTAAACCGCAAATACTTCATCACATTCACTAGTCCAAAATCGCTCATGTCCTCCACAAAAAGGTGTGCCTTATCCACAATACGTATCACAGCTCCCTCTGATAATGAGGTTTGGGATTTAAAAAGACCCAAGCATACAGTGCCCAGCTCCTCTGGTTGTAGCTCGTGTAAATGGCGCATCAACAGCTGTTCCAAAGGTTGGACCATGTCTTTAGGGCAATGCCTGCCTTCTCCCATGATGTAGAGGAGTTGTACCAGCTCCGGAGTCCTTATCTGGCCAACATATAAAGGGACAGATTTGTAAACGCTTTTCAGATATTGGGGCACCTGCTTTCCAATACAACGCCACAAATCTGCAGCGAAAAGCAACTGATGTAGAGTCATTTGGTCGACTCTACGGCTCAGCTCTGCTTCATACAGGGCTAATACACTGTGAGCTGAGGGCATATCCAGCCACACAAATGCCTGCAACACTTCCAAGAGCTGAGCTAAAGAATACAGCTGCAAGTTTTCTACTGAATATCTAAGTAACATGACAAAGCGCAGGTCACTCCTCACTAGCGTAGTTTTCTCGGGTTCCACACAGCTGAGCTCCCAAAGAAAACTGGAGACAACAGACGGTTTCATAGCACCTTTTAGCACTGTAACTTTTTTTAATAGCGCCCATGCTTTGTCAAATGGAGTAGGCAGAGGTCGTTGGGTAGTATCCAGAGATATGTATGAATATTCTGGTCTACATTTAAGGAAGGCACGTGTGTCAAATCTAACATCTGGTGGGATTGATTGTCTATGTCCCTGTGATTGTGTTTCTGGGCTTTTGTTAAATGCCAAGTCAAGCAGAGTGTTTTTTGTGCTGGAAAGATGTCGCGAAGAATTCACACTATATGTATTACCTTGTTGCCAGAAACAAGGTGTAAGAATAGCCAAACATTGTTCATCCTCTTGATTGTCTCTTTGGCTTAGAGCGGCTTGTAAATGTCTGATGTGGCAATATGAAGAGGGATTATAGAAAAGTTTGTATGCAAGTTGAGGTCCTTCTTCCCTGGGCTGTAATGGTTCACTGGTCTCACCCGGATCATCAACATCCTGCTCGGCTTTGCTGTGCTGACTACATGCCCAGATCAAGCCTCTTTGCAGTCTTGAGAGGTAATGTAGCTTCAGCACACGCTGACTGAATACAGTGGTAGCCATCAATCTGTGCAGAGGAAAATAAAAGAAGACAGAAAGGGTCAGAGTCATTCAGTGCAACGTTATTTTAACATTTTGGAAAGTGGGATGATTGTAAAGTCCACATTAGTGCAATCTTTAGTGCAGGCTACAACCTAATAAAGTTTTATAGCATACATTACCTTTAGGTTGCTGAGCTGCAGCATCAGTCCCTCAAGCACATGGCTACGATGACACCGGTACTCGTCTATTGACCTCCACAGTAACATTTGTGCGCCCCTTTGGTATACATTTATAAACTATATACAAATGAATATATACCGTATGCACACGCACCTTGTACTAAAATGTGGTTTTAGTAGTTTAGACAGAGTAAGTCCAAGCCAGATGACAAATTTAGTATAGTTTCGGTGCCGTGGAATCCGCCATAACTGACCAACATATGACCTACGGTAGCCGCAAAGGTTCAAAATTTGCGAACAGAATATCTAGCGATTCACTGCGTTTTATTTACTTTGCGTATCATTTTCTGTAACTAATATATAAAATGCTTTAGGATCATACGATATGAGCCCATTAGTCTACAAATTTTGACCCGAAATATATATA
Organism: Scartelaos histophorus; assembly: GCA_000787155.1. Classification (NCBI taxonomy): domain Eukaryota; kingdom Metazoa; phylum Chordata; class Actinopteri; order Gobiiformes; family Gobiidae; genus Scartelaos; species Scartelaos histophorus. The sequence goes on along the minus strand of KN513525.1, from coordinate 11,700 downwards.
TATATATATTTTTTGGCGGAGATTTCCAATTCAGAGAAGTCCAAATAAAAATGTCACAACTTAACATAATGTCTGAAATTACACTAAACTATATTAAAGTAATTTAAATATGTTAAGTTGTCGTTTTCTCTCGAACGATGATTTAAAAAAATATATATATATAGAGCTGAAATAATTTGGTGATACAGCCACTGGTGATAAAGAAACGATGTTTAAAGAAACTGAAATATGTTGTCATATTATAAATATTCCATAATTTGGACTTGTTAAACATGCATGTTGAAAGCTGAGAGGCACTTTCTGAGAGGAAGTACTTGCTTTATGCTAATGAAGAGGAGTTGGGCTGTTGCTGGGAGCCGCCCTTCATTCACCACATGGTTAAACCGAGTCTACTCGCGCCACTTTCGCAATCTTACTACGCTTCCCAAACTCCAAACAAATCGCAATAGTACCACATGGTTGTGTTTTTTGGGATTGTAGTCGCCGGCGTGGTTTACTTTGAGAAGTATTTTCTTTCCTCTCTTCGTCAAATAATGCTGAAACAGTGAGTAAACGGTAAGTCTGAACAAGTGAGTGAAGATGGTGGATTTTTAAGCTAGTGTCTTGTTACGCGCATGTTGTTGGCAGGAGACCTGTTGTTAGCCTTTTCTGGAGTTGCGTCAATAAAGTCATGCTGAGAATCGTATGCGACAACATCAGTACATTTGTCGATCGCGTTAAAAAAAACACGTTTAATCGTCAGTTTCCGCATCTGAAAGCGATGTTGTACTGAGCGCATGGCAACCTCTTCTCCAGCGCTGGAGAATGAGGGAGATTTGAAAAACATGTGTTGCTGCACCTCAAGTTGTAGCTTGGAGAAGTGCTTCTCGTCTTAGAAAATATGCATTTAATGCATACATTAAAATGTCAAGTTCTGTAGACGCGCATGCGTTTTTTAAAGTATATAAACAGGAGGAGCAGTGTGTCCCGTGTGTTTGTGCGATGCTGTGCCTCTTAAAAGTACTACAGAACAAAGCGGCAGCACATGGGGCTGGTGTAGGCCGCGTTAGCATGTGCTAACGCTCATCCGTATACTGTTTATCTTAAATAAACTTGTCATGATCTTAATGAACTTCAAGAATATATTGTTTAATTTACTTTATAAATGGCAACTCGTCCGCCTGTACTCCTAATAGCGTTGTGTTCTAAAGGAAAGCGCCGACACGCGACGTTAGCCTATCTATGTTAGCCTGCTAACACACTGGTCTTTTATGGATTATATTTTCGTGTCTAACCATCTCAAAGTGCACACCGTGGGCTTTGCCACACACACGGGTGGTTAATCTGGGGTATGTCCTCCGGTGTAGAAGTTTTGGGCTGTCGCGGTTCACACACGGTAGCTCGTGGCTAGCGCATGCTTCATCGTGCCGTGTTTTGGTGACTCCTTGAGCACTGCTCTGTCGTGTACGGCACTACGGGCACTTCGGGCACTACGGGCTCCACTCGGAGGAACTTTACAGTGGCTCTACGCGCGGTGCGTGCGCGCCTCTGTGCGTACGCATCACATGCACCTGATCAAGTTTTGATTTCAGTAGATCTGAAGTTTGTATCAGACGAGTTAACAATGTAGAGTCCACACTGGTGAGCATGTTTATAAAACGGTCAATTGTGGACTTCGAGGCGCCATGTTGCCGTATGGGGGAGGGGTGGACAATGTGACTACTACTCTTATGTTTCTCTCAGGTCCAATGGGTCCAGCTCTGTTTCAGATGCCCATTGGTCATTTGTTGTAGTTTAAAGTTCAGAGGTAGTAAGATTGTTTTGGTTATTGTGGTGGAAAAAATCTAACCTGGTTTTGATTGGTTTATGTATTGTCACATGTTCTTGGTATGCCAAATTTGGGTCAACTTATAGTTATACTTGTTTCTGTTTGTGGTACATTCTTCATTTGAAGATAAAAGTAAATGTTATGTAACCAACTTTTAGGAGGCTTTTTTTGGTCATCTAAATTGACTTGGTACATTAAACTATTTTAAATTAAATGTTTCACACTGTTGACTGATGACTTTGTAAAATGTAGCAATGTGTGTATATTTAAGTTTTTGAAAAGATTAGGTTGTTTTTATGACATCATTGTGTCTTGTTTGTGCTTACAGGCCATTTCTATGGAGCATCTCTCCTGGAGCCCTCTTCATTTTGGACTTGAAGGCAATTTGATGTGAATAAAACCCCCTACCTCTGACATTTAAAAGTCACTGTAGTGTCAAAGTGCTTACAGTGCAGGTAGTCTTGTATAATCTACTGCAGTGGAGGCACTTTCAGCACTATTGTGATGAGAGAAATTGTAGGAGCACTGCCTTGAATACACTCCTCTTCACCAGGGTGCACACAATGCCTGGGTGTCTGCTCTTTTCAGCAACTCCCCTCCAGCCCTACAGATTTTAAATATGGAAAATGGACTCTCTCTACTACAAATTCTTTATCCAATTGATTGAATTTGCATTTGACTGTGCATATTCTATTCTATTCAAATAACATTTTTTGCTAGTGCTTATGCTAAGGTGCATCTAGTGCAGATAGTGAAATAGACTAGCACCTACTGCCCTAAGTGCTCCTTCTGGCATAAGGGACTGGAAGTCTCTTCTTTTTATATGCAAGCATTTATTGTTTAGATCAGACAGTTCACAGTGAGTTTTGCCTAGTTGCGCTGCAAGAAAGACAGTTGTGCAAATCTATGCAAAACTGACAGTGGCCTGTATTTTCATCATTACTGACATAATATTGAGCTTTAGACAAGGTTTCAGTGGTATTAAAGTGCTTATAGTGCAGGTAGTTTAAAATGTTCTACTGCAGTATGAGCACTTAAAGTACTTCTAGACTTTTATCGCCTCACACAGCAGCTGGTGTACTTTGTGTTCATAGGTCTCTGGTCAGTTTTGCTGGTTTGCTTTCAGCTTTCAACTAAAATGCTGTGCAAATCCATGCAAAACTGATCATAGAACTGAAATGATTCTAATGTGTGTGATGTCTGTTATTTGCAGGTTGGGAGAGGTAGCAATGCTCTGTGCATGTGTGGTATTGCACTTGTCCCGGCCTGTGAATGATCAGGCACTGTTCTGCTGTGATCTACGGCAAATATTCCAATGGTCGTTGTCAATTTATCTTTTGTTTTTCAAAGTTTTACTGTTGTGTTCTTTAACTAATTAAATATGTGATCCAGTAAATGAAGCTGTCCATTTTGTATGTTTCTCATATAGACTGAAGGGTAATGAGGTTAAGAAAATGAATAATGGGATTATTCACAAACTTGGCCTCCACCAGGCTCATTGTACATTGATTACATATCTAATCTCAAACAGAACTAAACTACTGATATTTCTAGTCGATGTAAAACAGAACATTCTGTATGTAATAGTGGATGTGCGTGCACCTGTGGAGCGAGTCTTGTGCTACTTGTAGTGACGACAAGCGTCCACTAGATGGAGCCATCTGTTCAGTTTGAACAGCGGCACTTTCATACACGTCTGCTCCATTGCAAAAATTACAGTAATTTATGGATAGCTAAAATTTCAAAGAAAATTATTTCTAAAATTGTAACAAGTACAGCAGATTACAGGCAGTTTCTTTTACCCTAATTTCTGACCATGAATATGTTCCTCAGCCAATGGGTTTTTCATTCCTTCTTGGCAAAGATCTTTAAAAAGCCTCACTCAGATGTTCACATCTTCACTATCAGGTCCTTTTTACTTAGAAGATATAAATGGGACGCATACGGAATACGCATACAGAAATGACAATTTCTCCATACCCGGTTTACTGGCATCGGTCTTGAATATCTAATTCGTTACGATTGAAGAATACACTTGATTTGCTGCTACGTGGGTGACCATTCCGTCAAAGTATCCTAAAGCATGAAGGTCAACCTCATGTCCGGCCCCAGCACCAATCACAGTAACGAGCTGGGCCTGTTTTGTAGCACAGTATCTGTTTATAAGCAGCCTGCATTTTACAGTGGACAGGTTCCGCTTTTCTTCTGAGACCCTTATTTGAGCTTTACACTGCATTGCATTTTTACATGGACTGAACAGTAAATGTACTATTACACAGCCTACTGCAATGATCGAGACATTTTTCACCATGGGAATCGTGCATAGGTTTTTGATTCCCATTTTTGAGCAACCACAAATAATGAGTCCTGCAAAATTAAGAAATCAATTCAGTTGGTTATCTTGATCAAATCAGATTTACCAAGGTCACTGCACTGGCCTATAGTTCTCAGTATAATGCACATTTTGTTGCACACATTTCCATTTGTTGAGATTTTTCTTTTTTTTAATGTATTTTAAATCGAGTTCTCCACAGGTTCCAGTATTTTAAAAATGTGAAGTCCAGCCTATTGTGAGAATAGCCCAAATTTATTTTATATTAGCATTAGCTCTGTAATCCTTTAGCTTTATAACACAGTTTTTTCCATCAGACAGGATGGGGTTATCAGCTTCATATTTTATAAAGATTTACAACAGAAAAACTTACACAACACTGTCAGCAGACTAAAGCGGCTACACAACTTGCAATGAGAGGCTGTGTGGAGCATATGGGCAAGAATAAATGGCCGTTAGAGTGACTTAAGTTGTTGTAGTATTTGTATCAGTGTTTGTAAGTGGCTGTAACTATGGATTATCTACAGTGCAGCATATGGACAGAACAATATTATGCCAATGCACCAGAAATGTGATCAAAGGTGCCTGTTTATGTTGGAGTTGTTAAAAGGCCCGTGTTACAATATTTTTGCCTCTATGTTGTCATGTTTCTGCATCACAAACGTACCTGGAGCAGTGTTTTGCTTCACACATTAATGCACAAACCCTGCATATTTAGGCTCTAGGAGTTCTTCTCTCAAACAGAAAACTCTCCTTTCCACTTTGAGATGTCATGTGGTGATACAAGAAGTGCTCTCCTGTCTTTTTAAACCAAACATCATCACTAGAATCATCAAAACTACCACTAAATGACACACCAAAGTGGAACAGAGTATTTAGATCTTTGGAGATGACGACAGACTAGTAATAAACTATTACCATTACAGAGAACTCCTTTTTGATGAGGTAACAATGTTATTTCATGGTTTAAAGCTCACAAGAGTCAGTTTTGCACATATTATGCATTTTTTTACACTATTAGATCATTCTAGTTTATTCTAATAACATTGTTTAATAAATGATACCACATGTACTAATTCTAAATGTGATTTTTGGTTCAATTTTGTTCTCGTAAAGGTAAGACCATCACGGGGAAGCTGCACTGCTGTGTTTCCTGAGGATGGTCGTTGAAGTCGGTCAGTCGGGCTGATTAACACACAATTGTCACCGCACAAAAGGACTATTCTCTAGGCTTGGATTTATTGGACTTTTCCTAATTGTGCCCATTGTTCAGTTTACTCAAAATGTTATTCAATTTGACCTCTGTGTCCTCCAGTTTTTTCAACTTCTTCCTGGAAATATTTACCTTTTTACAGTCCATAATCCCAATTGGTATTTTTTCAGATTATCCCAGACTGACCCGACCATACAGACGGTCATTGCATTTGGATTAGAGACAGACCAGAGCAAATCATACAATTTAACAGCTTGTTCGCGGCTTGGACCGAACGTGATCTCACTACTGCAACCAAAATTAGACACAGGTCGAAAACAAATCGATATGCGTTGATTCCTTGAGGAGGCGCTCTCCGTGGGTGTTACTGCAAATATTTAAGAACTGCACCGAAACAGGATCTGTTTGTCCAGACCTCAAGTGCACCTCAATCCTTATCAATTTCTAAGGTTGTTGTTTAGTTTGTCTCTGCAGGGAAAATGAACATGTGCTATTATATACAACTTTCTTCAGATCTTTGTGGAGATTATAGTTCTATCTCATAATCACACAGTAAAATACATACTCTTAAAGGTAGTTAAAGGTCTTATATAATGCAACTTTGACTCTTGTGAGGTTTAAGCCACATTATAATGTCATCTCATCAAAAACAGACCTGAAGTTGTGTTTAGTTTCATTCACACATGTTTGAATAATTCTTTATGTCATGAAGCAGTAGTTTTCAAGTTAACAGGCACCTTTTACCTTTAGTTCAGTAGAGATTGGCAGTTTCAAGGTAAAATGTGGCTGTTAACTTGAAAACTACTGCTTCATGACATAAAGGATTTTGTGTGTTACAGTTGGGTGAATGAAGAGCGTAAAATCCCTCAGTCGTCCAGGCAGAATCAATGGCAAAAGGAAAATCAAACATATCTGCAGATACACTATATTACCAAAAGTATTGGCTCACCCATTCAAATGATCAGAATCAGGTGTCCTAATCACTTGGCCACAGGTGTATAAATATAAAAGAATGGTCAAAAATCCCTATAAACACTCCTCAACCTTGTGGACAGTCTTCCCAGAAGAGTTGAAGCTGTAATAGCTGCAAAAGGTGGACCCACATCATACTGAACTCTATGGGTTAGGAATGGGACGGCACTTCAGTTCATAGTATGAGTAAAGGCAGGTGAGCCAATACTTTTGGTAATATAGTGTATAAGGCTGTGTTTTCCAGCATTCTGACCAGAACTGAAGAAGCAGCTTGGATGAGCTGCGAAACGTATTCGACCAAATAAACCTTTGTCCAGTTGACAATTGATTTTCCTTTTGTCATGAGTGAATGAAACAAAACACAACTTCAGCTATGTTTTTCAAAAAAAAATGAAAGTTAAAACAACACTTTGGAACATTCTCCATGGAGATACACAAGTTTTATGCCATGCTGCTGAATATTAAAGCCAGACAAACCTTTCCACAGAATAGAAAAAGAGGAGGAGGCCTCCTTCAGGTCAAGATCAGGGGTTTGTGGAGATGCCTGCTCAGACTATGGACGAATGTTGTTTTTATGTTTGTCTTTTGCAATAAACACACGCAACATAATATAGAAAAAGTGTGTATATTCCTTTAAAAAGTCACTCAGTATTATCAAACATCAACACACATCCTCAGGCTTTCAATAACTATGCAGATGAGCTTTTTGTTGTGTCTACATTTCAATTTCGCTCTCACCTTGTACGACTCCCTTTAGTTTAGAGGGCTTTTGTTGCTCTGAACTGAATATTCAGGAGGTACCTTGTGTTGATGTTGTGTCCTGGGGGATTGCTTCATTCTGCTAACAGACCTGCCCACCACGGCCCTCATGT
>KN513516.1:11615-31963 GCA_000787155.1 Scartelaos histophorus | reverse complement strand
ATAAATTTTCACATTTTGGAAGTAAGATGGTATGTGTCTATAGATACTAGAAACTTAAATGTTTTGTCTAGTCTTCCACTGTCAGTGTTGCAAAAATTGAAAATTAAACAGCTGCTTAGTTTTGTGCAGTTATTTTGTAACTATAAATAGAGTTTAGTTTTGAACAGAACATTATCTGCTCTGTGCTTAGCAGCTTTTCCAATAGTGTTTGGACAGGTATGGCCATTAATTTACTAGCCCTGATGATTAGATTAAGTTCAGCACAACAAAAGCTTAAGCCAAAAGTAAACAGTATGCAAAACAAAACATTGACACACATCATTTACTTACTATTGTACTCACGGTTAATACATTAATAAAATATTAACTACTTTACTTTTTGATAAAGTTATCGTCAACAGAATGACATCAATGGTAGGTTACACCTGAAGAAACAATTCACCACAAAATGAAAAAAAAACAAAAAAAAAAACTGCACATAACTCTTGTTTTTTTATGGTTATGGAGTGACAGCCCTCTGGTGTTCCATGTGATTTTATGTAATTCTACTATTTAAGACATACATTTGCTTGCCTTTGTGCTAGTGATATTCTTCTTAACAATGTTCAGTAGTGCCCTTAAAAATGTTTATTAAATTAATTAATTAAAAGAAATATTTGCAATCCAGGCAGATACAGTAAACACGCTCATATTTATAAAGCTGTCTGTTCACATGCCAGTAAATACATGAGTTTGACCTATAATAAATTGAATAGTTTATTAAAATAGTTTAAATAGTTTATTAAAATAGTTTCACTATTTTCTGTAAAAATATGGTAGTTTGTGTTACAACCTTCTCCAAATCACTACTGTTGTTGTTGTAGTTGTTGTCATAGTAACCTAACAGAACAGAAGGTGATAAGACAAGTAATGGAAATAGGGCAAAATCAAGCTTCATTTCCATGGTAAGTTTATTTTCATATTTTAAAATATTGTATTTTTAGACCTTTCACATAGGCCTACCTAGACCATTTAGACCAAATTAGGAATGACCCCATCTGTCTGCTCTCAAAAGTAGGCTACATAACAACCAAGTTTAGCTACACCATGCTTTAACATGATATGGTGTGTATATTTATATCCTTGTTTAAAGCAACTGAATCACATTCCCATTTGAAAGTACATCCAACGTTAACCTACAGTACAGTTAAAAATGTAGACGTGTATGTGTATATTTTTAAGATTTATGTTTATTACATCATCCATGTATAAAAGCGATTTTTTAAATTTAAATGTACACTACATAACTTTTATGGTTGATGATACACCACCTGCTTGGAGATGTGATTACTTTACCTGTAATGTTCCTCATGGCATTAAAATTATTTATCCTGTATTTATTTAATTAATGGTGCTTTAATTGCTAAAATACATTTAGCAGGTGAGTGGGGTTCCTTTTCCACAGAAAACTTGGCACGGTGGAGTCACATGCTTGTCTCTATGAAGATAGATAAACGAAGATTAATGCAATACTGTGAAACAATATATGCAACAAAATAACATCTCCATAGAGACGAGCTGTTGACAGCCCGTTTACCAGAAAAGATGCATAGTGTACCTAAAGATTATTTTCTGCAAAATTGTATTTTTCCTTCCTTTCACTTGCAGGTACAAGGAAAGGTTTCAGAGAAAGTATTTAAAACAATCAGCAATGTTTCCTTCACTCAGCTGGTACAAGACCACAGATGACAGCTCTTCAGCTCCATCCTGGGCTCATGGTGGCATCTCACCTGTTATATTCACTACTAATCCAAAAAAACTCTGCGTTTGCCCTTTCATGCAAATGCCTAAACAGGCCGTCTCTAAAAAGCATGCATGCTTCTCCAGGCAAATGATCCAGAAACAGAGGCGAAGAGAATATGTTGCAGCTGTCGAGGATGAACTCAAACAGCCTTTGGCCCCATACCAAAAGTACAAGGAGTATATGCCAGCAGAGGTAAGACAGATCAAAACAAAATATATGTTAGTATAATATTTGTTTAAATTTTTATTTTTTTATTTTTAAAAAAAGTTTAATTTTTTTCTTTATAGGTTTTTGACAAAGTTCTCTCAGTTTTGTGTCTGGATATGTCCCCAAACAACAACAGTGCACAAAATGCCCCATCTCTTCCTTTTGAATATATGGAAAAAGATATGATAAAATAAGTAATCAAATTACATAGGCAAAATTGCAATAATAGGCCACTATCTAATCTAATATCTATATTAAATCAAAAGGGCAATAGTGAGTAAAATGTTGTGAAAGGTTATAAAACAGTTAACTGTTTGGGTTAGAGGTGAGTAGCATGTGGACAGGTGACCTGCAGCCAGACAGCTGTGGACTGGTCATAGTTGCTGAAGGAGTTGATGTAAGAGGATCTGGAACAAATTAAAAGCTATGGTCACTAAAATGAACTGACAAGGAACTCAAGTTGTCAAATGAATAAGATTAAAACTTACCTTGAATAAATATATTGTGGTATACGGTTTCCTTTTGCTTAAAGGCCTTCAGATGATGTGATTCACTGTAAAAATTGTATGCGCAGAAAAAATAATTACATTTATGCAATGAAAAGATCTTATAAACACAGTTTTAGACATTATTTGAAGTGGAGAAGGCCTCATTGGAGTCAAGCTCCTCACTACTTTTCCAGAGTGCTTTTTCTAGCAATAACACGGACACCAAAACATGGGTCCTGTATTTTTCGGCCTATAAAGCGCACCGGATTATAAGGTGCAGTATCAAATAATATGTCAATTGCTGTCATTGTCTACTCATAATGTGCATCTGATTATAAGGCGCAATAAGCAAAACTTACAATAACTCTCAGTTGTAGCTAACACAAAAATACAGGTTTAACAGTTCGGCATCAAACATGCCCGGATCCCTCTCAACATTGTTCAGTTTTAACACAAAAATACAAAACCTGAAATCCTGCATCGTAAGCATGTCTGTTAACAGATACATTTTGGGGTCCTTGTACACGCACACGGCAGAACTACCGGTATGTTGCACAGTCGCCCTATATGTCGTCAACATATTACTCCTCCTGACTCGCAGAGTAATACGTTATTATCCATAATGTGGACAACATAAAATCGGTTCGAGGTTAGTAAACACAACCAAAGGTCATACATAAGGCCACTGGATTATAAGGCGTACTGTTGATTTCTGAGAAAATGTAATGATTTTAGATGTATAGTTTATAGTCCAAAAAATACGGTATTTAAAACATTATGACCTTTACTTGTCAACACTGGTGTCTCAAATCAACATTACACAAAGTTTCTTTCTCTCTCTTACCTCCTACTGGTTTTTCTTCCCAGCTGAGTGCCGCCAAGTACTTTGGTTTTGTCAGTGAAACTGTTCAAAAAGAATCAAAAATCACAAACACAAGTTTTGTGTCAATCAACAGTAATACAGAGTGCACCTACACAACTATAACCCCTCCTCATGTAATGTTTTGTTCCTTATTTTATTATTTAAATCACATGACTTTCCTGTGGCCTTAGCTAGGGTCTGAACAAAGCTAATTCTTCCAGTGCATGAGAATAGAAGCAAACGTACAATGCAGTACTTTGAACCCTCTTTGGAGTAGACCCCCTCCTACAGGCACTGTTGGCATCAGTGGTATTAACAGTGCGTGGTTGATGCTTCTTTACTTCATGTTGCTCTTTGAATAGTAGAGACCCAACATCTAAGGAGGGACTGTTCTGCTGTGTTCAAACAAAATACAGTAACATATGTTTAACTTGTTATACTCTCTCTTATCTTCTACACACACTCAACACAAGAAAATTTTGAATCTTAGTTGGTAGCTTCGGTTAGACTTACATTTAGTGGACTGAATACATTTGGACTCTGTTCCTGTGCAGAAATAAACGTGTTATGATGGAAAATAATGATATAAGAATAAGAAAAACAGATTAGAACAAGTGATAACTTTAGGCTCAGTGTATGCTTTAGCTTAAGGCGATAATACTCCTGAAGCTGGATAAATTCCTGACAGCCTACAAAACTCCCACACATCTTTTAAGAAAAAAAATGCAGCCGTTACTGACAATGATAGAGACAATAGTGGATTACAATAACACATACCCATACCTTATGAAGTACTGCTTCAAGCTCACTGATTCTCTTCCTTAAATATTGTTCTCTTGATTTTACAGCCTCTAGCTCCTTGATAAGGTGTTTCCTCTCTGTTTTAACCAGAGCAAGTTCCTGAAACTGGCGCTTGTTTTCGAAGTTTTGATGTAGTTTCTCCTTCAAATTTAAATAGATTATAGTATTATAGTCTATAATAGCGTGCCTGGGAGCTATTACAGTAAGTAGAATAATAAGTACAATGGACACTCCTTTTACTTTCTATCTAAACCAGAGATAAACTACTTATAATCCTTCACATTTGTTACCTGAAAAAGTTTCTCCTTTGTCTGCTCTAGATTTTGGATCTTGCTTTGCAAAAAGTCAATCTGTTGTCTTCTATCAGTGATCTCTTTCTGCATGCACTGGGCCATTTGTAGTCCTGTAAGAAATAAAACCAGTATACTATTATAGAATAAAGTACATTAGAAAGACAAATGAACATGTCATCCTCAAGGGAAAATAAATAACTTTGGGAAATCATATCACTATTTCACATTATCCAACTCTTTCATCATCAAAATATCATAGGATACATCTCTGTATATGGTGCTGGTTAAAAATTACACTTAAGAAGTAATTCACTGTTATCTTTATAATTGCCTGTATGACAAAGAACCAAAGAAGATGTATTACACATTTACATAAATTATTGGACTATTTATCTACCACGGTTGTCTTTTTGTTCAAGTGTCCTCAAAGTGCTCTTGGCCTGGTCGAGTTCTGTCTGGACATTTTTCAGAAGGCTCTGGAGCTGCAGGACCACACCCTCCTCCTTGTTCATACAGCTGTAGAGCAGCTGTAGCTCCTTATGTTCCTCTGAAAGTGTGCCCAGATAAACAGAAGCATTATTTCCACAGAGAGAAGCACACATTAACCTACAGGCCAACCCATACAACCCAAGTAGTGCTGAGTGGACAAAGTAAACACACCCGACATTGATGATTGTTGCTTTAATACAACATAGACATTTTTCTAAAAAGAAACAAGTGAAATGGCGATAAAGAATATTTTATAGAAATATATATATAACATAATCACGACTCACCAGCAAGGCTGAGTAACTGCATGCCTTGCTTCTCCAGCTTGATACTGAACTCCTGTTTGGCCAGAATCTCCTCCTGGACATGTCGCCCAAGCTCAGCTTCAGAGGCCTGTAGTTTGCATGTCTCATGTTCAACAGCAGCTAGGTTTGACTTGTAATGCTCAAATTCAGCCTAATTCATACATTTTAAAATATAAAACTGTATTGAAAGCAACACAAGTTTTAGAATGTTCAAGTTTTGTTGTGGCAGCATAAATGTAGAATATCAAACAATTAAACTGTTAAAAAGTCAAGCGTAAAACAGCAACTTATTCTATGAATTTAAATTGTTTAAACTTTAGGCATTTTTGATGCACTTACCTGGAGGTGAAGAATGTCCACTTGGAGGTCATTTAGTTGGTCACTGAGGAGATGGATTTCCTGGTGGAGGTTTTTAGAGATGCCACTACACTGTACTGCCTGCTGAAAATTGTGTTTGAGCTGGAACCTAAGAGTTTCATTTATTTTTTCATAGTTTTGCAGCTTAATCATCAAGGCCTCTTTGTCTATATGCAGCTTCTGGCACTGGTCTCTAGCCTCAGTCATTGAGGCCATGTACTGTGATAAACAATAAATTGAATAGTATAAGAGAAAAATTACATGACATGTGTTTTACCCTCAAAGGAACAGACTTAAAAGGACAAAACAAAAAAAAACATATGCCATTAATACCATTTTGGTATTAACTTTCCATATGGCAGTCACCCTTTTTAACCTTAACTATCACAAATGAACAAATGAGCCAGGGAAAGCATCAGGTTACAAACAATCTTCAACTATATCCCCCAAATTGGACCACAAAATACAGATTATGGGTAAACACCTCCTCTGCAATAATGCTCAACTAAAATTGAGCAAACATGTGTATTTAGTGTTTTAATTAATTAATCATTTATATTTTTTCCTGAAAATGTTCCATCAAGGTTTAGCTTTGCGGGTCAAATTTATTTAGTAAAAATCACATTCATGGGCCATCTTAATGACTAACTGATAAATGAAAAACAAAAAATCTCTATATATAATATGCAAAAAAACACTTGGTTGAGGTCAGATTTAAGTGCTGATATTAAGCTATTTTCTGATCTCAATTATAATGTTGTTTCCTCACTACAAACATGCCCGGAGTTGTATTTTGTTTCATTCACATACATCCTCCATATTTATTCATATATTTATAAATTTCTATATTTATGCTGAATGCTCCAGTCAAATATAAAACACACCATTTCACATAGTGACGTCATTTGACAGTACTAGAAGTTATCCACTGTGTTTTTAAACTCCATTTACCTTCAATTGAGTCATTTTGATGATTTCAGCCCTAGAAATGCTCATATCTACTAACCTAAAGGTAAAAGCTAGATGCTAAGTTGGAAACTACTGATTCATGACAAGTTGGAATAGAGCATTCAGAGCTTTGGAAATGAAGACAGACTAATAATGTAGGATAACGCAAACTCAACTCAGGTAGGTTTTTGATGAGTTAGCAACATTATTACTTGGGCTAAACCCTCACAAGAAACCATTTTGTTTCATATAGGACCTTTAAATAAGAGAATAGCCATGATATAAGTCTCAGTGAGTTTGATTATTTCTGCTTATTTAAATATTCACAGATATATATTTATATACTGTAATGGAAACTGAGAATGAATGAATAGACATTTTTTGTGTTTTTTGTAGCCTCGCTAGGGCAATGTTGTCTGATTTGTTACTCCACATCTATTGTTCCTATCTGGAGAAAAACTGAATGAGGAAGAAGAGCTCCAGATTCCAGTCTGGTTGCCAGGCTATTCAGACAGTACATTACCTGCTCAGATTCTTGCTGCTTGAGCTTGAGTTCCATCTTTTTGTTTGCCAAGAGTCCTTGAGATTTATTTCCTTCTAGAGTCTTGCTCTCTAACAAAGCCTGCAGACAGGTCTTCTCTTCCTCAGCTTTCTGAAGCTGCTCCAATGCCACAGTGAGTCGTCTTTTTAGGACATGCATGTCCTGTTGGTGCCCAAACTGCTGATGCTCAGAGCATGTCTGGAAGCAACAAAAACAGAATATTTCTCTTTAATTGTTCTTTCAGTCATTCTTTTCACAGTAGGTATCAAATAAGCAGGATGATCCCATTATTTTTAAAATGTTTGTATTGTAATGCTAAATGAAAGAATAGCATTGACATTAATGTATGAAATACCATTTCCTTTTCCTTGGATTCCTTGGGCTTGTGTGGCTGCTTGACTAATTTTGCCTTTTCTCCCTGAGCATTCAAAAGACTGGTCTGAAGACAAGTTAGGTGTTCCTCTAGAAAACTAAACTAAAATCAGATGACACACAATTTTAGATAACAAAGTAATCACTGGCTGCAGGGAAATTGAATATTGAATATTTACCCTTTTTTCATGACTAGACAGAATTTTCGTGAGTTCAAAGACCTGAGCATCATGCAGTAATTGTTTCTCTACAAGTTTCCTTAAGATGTAAAAAGAATATTTCAAATGTAAGAAATCGTTGTAAACCTTTCAGTAAGGCCGCCTATCTACTTACTTCAAAAGCTTCATCTTAACAGTTAAACTGGTAGTAGTGCTTGTAGACGAACTTAGTTTGTCAGACAACATCGCCATCTCCTGGCCAATGCAATCCATCAGCGTCACCACACTGTTAACACACAATTAATGAGCATTACCCAATATATTACATTTTAAAAGATCAAAATACAAAATGTAGCCATTACCATTCTTCATTATTTACCCCCAAACATTCTTGTTGTCTAGGCTACAAGAAAGATGAAGAGGGAATATCATACAAAATTGATCCTCTTCTACTACTACTACTACTACTACTACTACTACTACTACTACTACTACTACTACTACTACTACTACTACTACTACTACTACTAGTGGTAGCAGTGGTAGCATGCAATCAGATCTTTGAGAATTTCTAACCAATTTATTTGTATGTGATTGTTCTTCTTCCGTATTAAAATCATTTTGACGAGCAGGTAGATGGAACAGCCTCAGAGTTTCATAATCAGCATAGTTATTGTTGTGCTTCCAATGTCCCTCAGGAGAACACGGTTTATGGTGCTCTTGTAACATATTTTCCAGTGTTGTTATTTTCCTGTTAAATTTAAGAACATCCTCTTCAGTCTTTTGCAGCCTTTGGTCTCCACACAATTTTGAAATTTGGACTTTCTCCAGAAGGTGCAACATATTTTCCATTTCTTTAACATGGTTCTCTGAGTCCTTCAATCTAAAAAAATAGAGATCTGTGGGTCAAAAAATGTTTGTGTGCGTTTCAAAATATAATAAATAAATAATTCACCTAAGTTCTGACAGATTTTTGTTCATTTGGAGTTCTGTAAGCATATCAGCAAGTGGCTCTTTAAAAGTGTCTTGTCCAGATGGCTTTATAATTCATACACATGTAAGACAACACATTGAATTGATTATGTTTAATAATAACAAGATTGGAAGCTTTATCATAACTAAACATGCACTTCAATCATTTCTAAGATGTCCATCTGCTGAAAGCATCCATTTTCAAACTCAGAATATTCAGATAATTCAGAGAACTTTAATGATCCCGAGGCCTTTACCTGTCGGTTAGGGTCCGTTATAAATGTTTTGTTCTGGGCTAATTCTCCAAGACCACTACCTGCAATCATAGTTATAATGCATAATGCAGACTGCGTCCCTGGATATGTCATAAAATAATTGTGTTACTTCACTTACCAACATTAAACAAGCCGCTACTACGGGCACCCAGACTCAATTCGGTGGCATTTTCTACGACCTCTTGAAGTCGTTGTGATTCTTTTGTACACCTATCCAGCTCCAAACTGATAACATTTAAAAGTATGGTAGCATGGGTTTTATAAAGCACACACCCACGTACAAACATAATAAACTGAACATAAGTGTTAAGCCTACCTTATTTTGTTAACTGTCAAACTGGATTTAGAGCTTTGGTTGCTCATACAGTCTGGACATTGGAAACCTATTTAAACAAACATTAGCGTAACGTTAACCGATTTGTGAGATTAACAAATGTTAAGATAACATTAACGTTGTCATTTTCTTACCAAAGGTTACCGATTCAACTGATTGTTCTGGTAACTTATCCATAAGAGTATAAAACAAGCGTCAGGTTGTTTAATTTGACAATACACTTCAGTGACCTAACTATAAGTGTGATTATGAGTGTGATTTTAACATGCTAAACTGCTAACAACATAAAATAAGTGGCTAATGTTGAATGTTAACAGCTAGCGTTAAGCAGTGGGTTGGTTGACTGTAGGTTGATTACCATGACAACGGAATCCAAATTTAGAGTGAATCCATGGATGACAAGCTATGGATGACATTTGTTAACTAATCTGTTAACAAAACAAAACTAGGATATTCAAAGTTGCCAATAACAACCGCCCTTTTTCTATTTTTTTTTTTTTTACAACAAGGACGTAATGCACGTACGGAAAGATGGAGTGCTTGATGGGAAATGTAGTTCTAAAGATATGCATTTGTTTGTGAAAAACTGTAGGCGGGGCGTATCCTTGGCTGTTTTTGAGTAGTGAATCTGGGAACCGCGAGAGAAGACGCGTCTTAGAAGCTATTTTTCCTAACCCCAGAGATAAAATGGACCTTCGACATGTATGAAGTATACGAAGCTATATTGTTTCTTACAGATTCCCCCTACCACCAGCCTTTGGGCAAGGTAAGGCGACGACCATACGATCGATAATCTGGGCGAAAAGCTGGTGTCGAGACAAAACCAAAACGAACGTAAAATCTAGCGACACTGGATTAAAACGTAATGGATTTGTATTATCCTGCTATGCATTAAACATATTTACTTTGGGATGGATCACTTATTTTATCACAAAATTTAGCTTTTACGTCCTTTTAAACGCTTATAGAAGACTGACCTACATTTGTTTCTCGTTATTTATATGTGTTGTATTCTATCTTTTAGGGGACTATATCAATGATAGTTAATGTTCTAAATGCACTGCAATGCAATGCATATATAAACGTTACAAACGTTTCCTTTAGGGGAGGATAATGGTAGTAGCCTAGTAGTAGTCATTTTCACATACCACACCCCTTAATGCGAGGGGGTGTGGTTTGGTACCCTCGTATGTAAATGTATTTATTTAGCTACTGCTTATATATATAGTTTGCAGTTTGGTGTATATAATAACACTTAGAATGAATGTTTCTTAGAATGAGGGACTTCCAAGGCATCGATACTTCACTCTTGAAGGAGCTGAAGTCATGTTGTGCCAAAGAGACCAACTTTCTTCCTAGGCAATCTGGCCTCAAGCTGATGGAGTCACTCACAGAGGTAAACCAAGGATCCACTTTTGCATTTTTGGGTGTTCTTTCCAGTATGCCACTGTATGTCTTGGATTTTCATAATGGCATTCTTTTTAATATTGTTGCAAATTCAGGATCATAATGGTGTCTCAGCAAAATCCAGAGACACTAGAGTGGAAGATCTATGGAGCCTGACCAGTTTTTTTGGCTATAGCACACAGACGTTTGTTCAGTCTGTTAGTTTGCTGGACAGATTTCTTACTATTATGAAGGTAAGAGTTCTCTGTATAAAAAGTGTTGTATTTTAGTAATAGAAGCACCCTCATTCTGGTTGCCTTGTCAGCGCTTGAGTCTTGTGATGTCAATGTATCACTTATGTGTTATATTAACAGGTGCAGCCCAAACACTTGCCCTGCATTGGAGTTTGTTGTCTACACATTGCAGCTAAAATGGTAGAGGAAGAGGACAATATTTCACCTACTCATGAACTCATCCGGATCAGCCAAAGCAAGTTCACTGTGTCAGACCTTGGTCGTATGGAGAAGATCATCTCTGAGAAGTTGAGTGTAGAGCCAAAAGCTGTGACGGCGTTAACATTTCTACATCTTTATTATAGAGCCTTTATGTCCATGATTTCCTCAAGGTGAATACCACTTACACTTGCATTATAAATCACACTGTTTTATAAGACATCATGATTGGATTTCTTATCTTTTATTTTTTTAGAGAGGAAATGCCAAGCATTGTGAGACTGGAAGCCCAACTGAAAGCCTGTTTATGTCGCCTTGTTTTCTCAAAAGCAAAAGTAGGCACTGAGTTCATCATACAGTAGTTCAATTGCAAGTCTGATCATTTCTGATCATTCTTTATTTCTTTGCTTTGAAAGCCATCTGTGCTGGCACTTGCCCTTATTGCCCATGAGATCGAAACACTTAAGTCTATGACCTTGTCCAAGATTGTGCAGCAGCTCCAAAGAAACCTCAAGGTATAGCACACATTTTCTAATGTGTATAGTGCGTTCCAAATTGGGGAAAACTATATTTCTCTTATAAGATATAAACGCGTTTATGTGACATGTTTTAAATTATTACACATTTATGTCACTTGAATTGTTTATACAATGTCTACATGCATAATTCTGGTAAATAAACATGTGTTACATTTCAAGTTTATGAATATCATTGTTAAAGTTTCATGTTTTTTCTACACCATAGATAAGTGACAGCTTGCTTTTGCACTGGAAAGAACTGGTGGCCAGCTGCATGGCTGCATACTTCTCAAGTGAGTGTGTCAAGCCCGACCATAGAAAGCTGGTATGGATTGTTTCAAGGAGAACAGCACAAAGTCTTCAGGCCAATTACTTCAGGGTCCCCATCCTGCCAACCATCCCTGAAGGAAGCTGGGATGAAATTGAAAGGTGAGAATACATGTATTTGGTGTATTGTTGTTAAACGTTGTCTGTATGGTGGTACATGTACTGTCTTTACTAGACATAAGTGGATCTCTAATAATTTTACCCATGTTAGCAATGCCCTTGCTGCACAGACATTCATACTTTTGTGCATTTCTTTGTAGAGAGGACTCCTACGAGGATATGAGCAGTGGAGAAGAGAGTCCATGTGGTTCTCCTGGAAGTGACGGAGAAGGATCCTTCTTTACTACTTCTTTTTTGAAATGCAGAAAATAATGTAGCTATAAATGTCTCATCCTAAATTGCAATGCAAGTTTTAAAAGGCTAATGCTCTGAAGGTCTGTGAGCTGTGCTATGGAACAGAGAGGTGGCATGTGAATGTCATGCCTTTTACTTTTAAAGTTCACTGATTTCGACGTTATGCATATCATTTAAAAAGGCAGTATCTTGGCAGCTTAAGTGCAACACGTCTATCTCTAAGATGCTTTTTGTTTGTGTCCAACCCTGGCACATTCCAAATGAAAACAAAGCACAAGGGATTTTTTGGAGGTAAAGGTGAGGTGAGATAAAGTAAATGACAACTAACAAATAGCTACATTTACTCTGTACCTTTGGCAATGTTTCAACCTCTGTATGAGTGTCTGATGTATGTGACATTATAGATTTGTAAGACAATAGTAAAGTAGGGAGCGTAAATACATGGTAATATGTGAAACTTAAGAATGGTTGTGCCAGTAGACGCTGTAAAAATGTTGAAAAAATGTATATAATTTGTAAAAACCAGAAAAAAATTATATTTGTTTTGTGCATCTTGTAAAATGTGTATTGTTAATGCAATATCATTAAAAATACCTTTTTCATATTTATTTCTGTAACTTTGCTTTTTATTGTCACTTGGCGCGTATATTTATCGCTGGACAAGGGCCTCTTTGTGCTAATTCGTAATTCACGTAATTCTCGTGATGTCCGGGCAAATCGGCTTGTAGTGAGAACAAGTCTGCATGTGGATATTTTCATCCTTCACAAAAAAAAAAACTGTCCCGGGCATTACCTGCAATCTGAAATCCCAGCTGATGGACGAGATCGGGAGCATTGAAAACGAGCGGCTCTTGAGGAAGAGCCATGATCCAAGGCACAGCTTTTTGATTCTCAATTCCCCGTGGATACGCATGGAGCCAAGTGCCCCTGCTGACTCCTCTTCACTCTGTCCGTCCTGCTCTCGGTTTTACCCAGGACTTTCGGACACATGAGGGAGGATTCTGAACAAGATCAACAGTGTAAGCATACATCTCTTATTTGTTTATTTTATACATTGCTGGAAAACATCAACGTTATTACCACCTATTTGGTAAATATACGTGGTGCATGCCTTTCCCTTATTTTTAATAGATCCATGTTCTTTTTCTTATATATACATTTTTTTTTCCGATGTGGTAAATTCACTAACTGACCTTTAGCACCCCCTGGTGTTTTTTTTTTAGTATAACACAGATCTTGACAGCAAACGATTGGAACTAAAGGCTGGAACAGTGCGTCTAGTGCGGACGTGTTTTCTTAAAACTGAATGCTTAGACTTCTGGCTCATCCATATGTTTAAACCAATGCGCACTATTGCTACATTTTCTGTGGCGAGGAATCCCACGTTTGCTGCCCAGAAAACCAACACTTCGCTCCAGCTGTGAACGGGGAATGAAAACACCAAGATGGTCCGCATCGCCAAAGCCCTGGGATTGGTTATTCTGTGCGTCGCAGTGCTCATTCTCTCCCTCATCAGTTATGTATCGCTAAGAAAAGACAACCTATTCACATCCTCCAAATACTACATGGGAGGACCAAGGATTATGTTTCATGCAGGATTTAGGTGAGTAGTCTTTATCAGTTTATCAGTCTACTCTGGCCTGTGTGTACTGATGAAGCCAGAAAGCAGGAACCTAGCCGACTGTACACCATCCAAGCAATATATCTGACATAGACTTATTTTGCTGCAGGGGTAGGGCAATGCAACGCCAATTAAAAACTGTAACTGTCCACGGTGCTGATAATGTCCCATATTCACCATTCCATGGATATTAGCCCACGTTTACGCTGCAGTACAGTCATTCACGTTAAATAACAACCTACTTGTTGTTTGCACGAATGAGCCTTCATCAAGTAGGCTATTCCAAAATAAACCTCTTGCAAGTGCATGTAGGCACAACTATCCATGTTAATTAACAGGTGACCTTTTTCCCCTTTAGATCTCAGTTTGCCATGAATTTTCTGGATCCTTCCTTTATACCACTGACTACGGCCCTTAACGAAGAACTACAGGGGAAACCATACAAGTGGAAGTTCAACAAGACTGCTTTCTATCAGCAAAGGTAATATATTTGTCACACATAATTTGTCACACATATTTAACATGCCCCTGAAATGTCTTATTAAAGACTCTCTGATTGGTTCTCAGATGTTTTCATTTCTTTTTCAGGAAAGACATATTTAGTTATATCGACATTTCCAGCAACTTCAGCCTGACAAAGGACAGTGTGCGAGTGGGCCAGCTAATGCACTTTGACTATTCCAGCCACAAGTATGTCTTCTCCATAAGCAACAACTTCAAATCTCTGCTTCCAGACACATCTCCTATACTTAACAAGCACTACAGCGTGTGCTCTGTGGTGGGGAACAGTGGTATCTTGACAGATAGTCACTGTGGCCCAGAAATTGACCAGGCTGATTTTGTTTTCCGCTGCAACTTTGCCCCAACTGAAGTCTACTCCAAAGATGTGGGCAAAAAGACAAACCTAACTACCTTTAATCCCAGCATCCTGGAGAGGTACTACAACAACCTGCTGACCATCCAGGACAGGAATAACTTTTTCTTAAACCTGAAGAAGTTGGAAGGAGCCATTCTGTGGATACCTGCCTTCTTTCTTCATACCTCAGCCACTGTAACAAGGACCCTGGTGGACTTTTTTGTGGAGCATAAGGGGCAGCTGAAGGTGGAACTGGCATGGCCAGGAAATATCATGCATGATGTAAATAAGTAAGTTGTTTTAAATAGGTTGCATGCTGCTAGATAAGTCAAATGTGTAAGTAGGTTGTTCATATAATTAACCAAATAACTGTTTGATTCACAGATACTGGAGGACAAAAAACCTATCACCCAAGCGACTCAGCACAGGAATTCTCATGTATACTTTGGCCTCCGCCATGTGTGATGAGATCCACCTTTATGGCTTCTGGCCTTTTGGCTGGGACCCCAACACTGGAAAGGACCTGCCATATCATTATTATGATAGAAAAGGGACCAAATTTACTACCAAGTGGCAGGAGACCCATCAGCTGCCCAATGAGTTCAAGCTGCTCTACAAACTCCATAGGGAAGGTGCAATTAAACTGAGTCTGACGCACTGCTCATAGACAAGGTGACCCACATACACTCACCCACTTTGGACTTCTACTGTTGCACATAAAGCATGATCAGTGTTAAAGATAATTTTGACGCCTTCTTTACAAATACAGGTTCACACCCCAGTGTAATTTCACATGAATGTGTTGGGATCTTGAAGGATTTAGTTCACTTAAGGATTAAGTCCATGGACAGGTTGACGGAAGGGAGTGAGTGACAGACAAGAAGCAGGCCTAAACTAGGATCAAATATTTATCATGTTTTGTGTTTTACACTCAATGTGATTTCCCGAGGCACACCACAGTTACACGTTTTTGTTGTTTACATTTATCTCATAAGCAGCTGTTCTTCATTTTTCTGTTATAGAAGGCCAATAGTATTGTTCAAAACTAATTTAACACTGTCTCGATTATGTACACTGAATTCACTGCCTTATCTCAGGGAAGGAGTTAGATCAGTGTTTTTGTAATCTGTTTCAATGCCTCAACTCAAGAGGAGATTTTCTTGTTGTTTAGTCCTTGTTCAGATGTCAGACAATCAGCATTCCTCTTGCTGGAAAATGTTTTTGTTTACAAGATAGTATTTTTTTGACAGTGAAACAGTCAGCTATTATCATAACATTTGGAATAAACATTCCAAAACCAGCCATACAATTCCAGGACTCTGGGCATTTTGGGGAAGTGCGATTATAGTACAGTTGTACAGGTACACAACTCAATCTAAGTTACACTAGTAGTAACCTTATTTGAAAAAAGGGATCATGTGTCTTGTTTAGAACAAAAAGAATCACCCTCAACTTAAACACAGTAAGAGCTCCACTGTTAAGTCTACAGAGCTCTACTGCTGAGAATTCGGACGCAAATTATGAAGAAATAAATAATATATAATGAAGCAACCCTAATGATATTAACATTATGACATTTTGTGTGATTGCGTCACATACATATTTACATTTAAGAGAGTAGTTTCATTTGGATGCTTTACAGTACTGCTAGTACAGCAACAATACTGTCAGCATTGATTTACTTTGTTTTTCTTCTCAATAAAAAGCTAGAGCAAGCAAATTTCAGATTTTCACAATTTATTTTCACCAGAGAAATGAACATTGTCGAGAGAAGCTGAATATATTTATTTTGTATTATTCTGGATATTCAACGTTTACTAGTACTAACATTTGAGTCCAAAAATACCTGTGGCATAAGCAATGATTTGAATGAATAATATATGCAACTTACAGCATCTTGCAAGCATGATCCATGAAGTGTGACACTGCATGAGAAAGACACTAACACACATTTTAGGCAAGTTTTTTAAACAAATTAACTGTTTGTATTTATTGTTTGTGTACTCAAAATCTACAGTGACTTTTTCAAATTACATTTTGGCTATAACAAGGGACCAAACATTTACAGTTATTTTTGTCTTAAACAATACAATAAAGAGATTTATGTTTTATATCTCTACTCAACTTAATAACAAATATCCCTTAGTGCCAGAGTGCTAGCAGATTAACAAATGGAGCTGATGACTGGGTCCAAACAGAGAAAGCTAGCATCATGACTGTCTTATGATTTCTAAACACGTGCCCAAAGCTGCAAATACATTTGTCGGAGCACTGCACTGTCATTCAACTTCTGCTGTAACTAATGTGTTCAACATGGGCACTTTCAGCATCAACCAATGTTTGTCTGTCTTCTACAGTACAGGAAGATAAACTAACCACAATACTTAAATGTAACCATTTATTTGTGTACTTGTTTTGTACCAAGCATGCATGCAGGGCACCAAAGACCTTGTGTTCATGTGTAACCTAAAAAGTATTATTTGGGTACTTTTATAGATTAGAAAAAATGTTTATTTTGAATTTTTTGTTATGTGAAATACTCTTTGCAGTGCACAAAGTATTCTGCTTTTGATTTAAGTCAATGTAATGTAGACTTTTTGTAACTTTATGAATGTTCTCAAAGTATTTATTAACGAGTGAAATGTGTGCCAGATGTTTTACCTTCTAAATGTTAAGTTACATAGATCTTGAAAGACAATACTCTCTGTAATGATTGTAATTATCAACATACGATGCATCGGTGCATTCCGATAATACATATAAACATAACAATTTATTAAATATGTTGATTTTTAACTGCCATGTAACAGTCTTGTACTTTGTTCAATCTGCATGTCTGTCTTGTTCCAGAATACATAAATCCCATGGCTTTTTATAAGTAAGCCATGAACCTACTACATGTAAGAGGGATTCCCTCCCCATTCATAAACCATACATGCAGTCCTAAATGGTTTAATTATGCTCCATGATAAATATGTTATGTGCCTGTATTTCTTACATAAATGCCTCAGTGAAACAATAAATCACGTTCTTCTGAGATTATCTTCACCTTTCTTTACTAAATTATCATGATAATTCAACTGCGCATGTTAACATTTGAATTTTTAACTATCAGATATTTATTTATAGTTTGCAAATATTTAGCAACATTTCCTGGTGACAGCTGCCTCCTCCACCTCGTGGCTTGACGCGGGGCTGCCATTCGTCTCTGAGGCGCGACCAGTGCTCTGCTCCATCCTCTTCATTACAAGCCCCAAAAGAGTGTTTACAGCTTTATCCACCTCAGCACCTGTCATTGCACTCGTCTCAAAGTAGGGAATACTAAAGAGAATAAAGAAAACTTGTTTTACACTAAGAAAAAAATAAAAACAAAAATTAAGAAACTGTGAGAGACTTGTTTTGCAGTAATATTCTAAACATTATTCCCTGCCTTGTGTAGTCTCTTTCACAACCTCAAGTGTTTAGCATAGATTATTAGCACAGATTATTAGCACCATCTTGTGTTGAATAAAAAGTGTCATAATTATGAATGAATGAGCATATAAATACATATTTGAATAAAACTTTTAAAAATGATGTTTCCATTTGAATAAAACTTGTCCTGGAGCATTGGCTTCATCAGCAGCTCACCTGTATCTGTCAGCCAGGTCCCGGGCCTGCCTGTTGTGAACATGCCTCATGTCACGCAGGTCAGCTTTGGTTCCCACCAGCACGATGTCTGGACTGTCACAGTATGCATTGGCCTGAAGCTGACCTGAACCACAAAGAAATGCCATGTGACATAGTTAGACTTGTCAGTACTTTTTAAATTCTTATGGTCACACATTGGTACAAGTTAAGGGAAATGTAGCACTTACTCATCCAGTTTCTGACATTGAGAAAGCTTTGCTGGTTAGTTAAATCAAACATCAGCAAAAAACCCATTGCATCTCTAAAGAATGCTGTTGTTAGACTGCGAAATCTGTAGATTAAAATATACTACATAAGCAATATGTTGTATATAAAATATGTAATATGCAAGATTGTAAATGTGCCATTGTCACCTTTCCTGTCCTGCTGTATCCCAAAGTTGAAGATGAACCCTAAAGTTTCTCTCTGTTATTCCATCAGCACCTGTGCCTGTGTATGTCTATAGCACATATTGCATGATATGTGAAAAAGAAAATCACAATATAACTGTAATATTTATAAATAAAACTCTGATTGTTACTCACCACTCTTTTTTCCCTGAAGTCAATTCCCACTGTAGTAGTAAACTTGCAGTTGAACTTACTGTCTGTGTACCTGTAGAGAAAAGTCGTCTTTCCAACCCCAGAGTCTCCCAGTGCAAGAAGTTTGATGAGATAGTCATAGTCCCAATCAGCCATTGTATTCTTCTAGGTGCTTGATCTTACGTATTAACACATAATTTGGCATAGACTGACCTTAGCCGAGAACAATTTTTACTGCCACGTTACCGAACCATCATAACAGCTTTGAGAGACATCAAAAGTGTGCAGTCTTTGCCACTGATCCGGGAAAGACTAGCACATGACTTAAGCTGGATTCCACATGAGCGGTCAAATGCCTCTCCAGACTTTTCTGACTGCAGAAAAGGAAAACAGCCTGTTAAGCAGACAGATCTCCCTTATTGACTTAAAAAGCAATGAGCAAGTAATTTAAGTGTGAAGCCACTAGTTGCTCTGTGTTGGTGACAGTACAGCTTGGACCTCTTAACATGAGACTCCAAATGCAAGATATTTGTTATTAAACTGCGTGAACTCCTGTGTCCAAATAATTTAAATAATAATAAAGTTTGCCTAAATTTAAGATATTAGAAAGACGTTTTACTCTGCTCTATTTTCAATGAAGTAAATGCTGTTCTGAAATCGAACACTAGTAAAGTCCAGTACCAGCACAACAAAATAAAACAACATTTTTTTTTGTTGTAACATACCTCAAAGACAGCTATTCAGAGTGCACTATATTAAGATATATAAGGAGGTGACTGAAAATGTCCTTTTGCATTTTACTCTGAAAAGTGTAAAACAAGAGTGAATCAGTTGTGTGTTTATAGACTTTGAGTTTAGTGGAATTTCTTGTGACCTCTAATGCGTTCAATGGATGGATTGTGACTAAAAGAGAGTATAATACTGTAACTAACCAACTGAAGGCTGGGAGTTTTTTTTCTAGAGGCTCAACTAAATAATCCCACCAGTAACGTGAATGTTTTTTTGTTTTTTTTTACCTTCAAGCATTTCAGTGTAATGTAATGTAAAGTCAATACAAATAAACTGCATCTGTTCTGAATGTGTAATGTACTAACATATTTCAAACAGATTATCAAGTAAATCAATGCCCAGATACTAACTGAAACAAAAATGATCAAAATTATTCATTTGAACAGGAATCAATGCTGAAAAAAAGTTGAATAGTTTTATAATGATCTTTTTGGCCTTTATAAGAACTAGTAAGACAACAAGGTCATATTAAATAAACTACTATTTTGTTTGAAAATTATATTAAGCATGATATGAGGAAAAACAACATTTTCATTATTACTGAGTAACAAGTCTTTTTCACACACGCACGCACACACACACACACATATATATACACACACACACATACACACACACACACACATATACACACACACACATACATATA
>KN513516.1:0-11519 GCA_000787155.1 Scartelaos histophorus | reverse complement strand
CACAGGAACTGACTCTACTGAGGTTTGAAATATTTCAGCAGACTGTTTGACACACATACAACAAAGCAAACAAATAGGAACTGACTCTACTGAGGTTTGAAATATTTCAGCAGACTGTTTGACACACATACAACAAAGCAAACAAATAGGAACTGACTCTACTGAGGTTTGAAATATTTCAGCAGATTGTTTGATTGGCTACCTTTCCCCGTAGTCTTTTTGTCTTTACCAGTCATATTTTTTGTGGGTTTCTTTGAGGAAGGTGCTTTTAAGATTGGCTTATCTTGCCTCCATTCAGACATCAACTCCTTTTGAAGTTCTGGTGGAAGTTCTGCAAACACTGTAGGGTCCACATTCCCTGGCATCTTAACATCAGACGATCCCGGTAATGACAAAATGTTTTCTGTTTTGAGGTGCCCAGAAACAGAGCTCGAAGGCATTATAGGATTTAAGCTTGTTGGTTTCTTTGGTGAATGCACTTCAGGCAAAGTGTTGCTTCTATTTTTATGTGGCAAGTTTGCAGAGGTGTTAAACTGCATTAGTTCCATCTGGATTTCGCAAGGAAGACTTCTCAATACTTCTGGATCAATATTTGGAGGCAAGAGAGTTATTTCAGGACTACTGGTTTCTTCCGGTTTTGACCCCGTGTTTAGGCCAGAGTGTATGGTGAAAGAATTCTCTGTGTTTGTAAGGTCGAAATCAGCAGTTTCTTCCTTTGAGATTGTTTGTGTAATAGAACTGTGTGGGTTGGATTCATCCACACTACATCTTCCTCCACCGGAATTTGAATCACCCTGAAGACAAGAGCACACAACACTTTTATTTTCAGAATAGCTATGCAATAGTACAATTGGTTTCCCAACATATGATAATATGGCTTCACTAAATAAGCGAATAGAATGAAACTGTTTTCATGCCAGAGTCTTGCAGTCTTGTAGTCTTGCATTTTACAAGACAGCATTTACCTGATCACATGGTATGCCCATTTTGGTCTTTTTTGGAGATGGACTTTGTTTGAAGTAAGACATTAAGGCAGAGGTAGAAGCTCTGGCCTGCAGGTTACTAAAGCACATGTTGATGAGAGTAAGATGAAAAGGCTTATTGGTGTCCACCATCTTCTGAAAAAGCTTCATAGCCAAGTGCTTCAGCTGAACCACTGTACTGTCAAATTTACCTAAAATTAAGAACAAATATTTTAAATGAAATACAAAAATAATAATACCCTATGCATATTAATTTAAATATTTTCATTTTAGCAAAGTTCTGATTTAGTTTCAAATGGGATCCAGCCTTACCACTGACAATTTTCTGGCCAATATGGTTTGGGATAGGGCTTTGCCGACTCTCCCGACTGAGCCATTTGTTTGTTGCTGAGTATCTACGGATTGTTAAACGCAAAGTCTGTGGCTGCCTTCCATCATGGTGCATTCTGATATTGGAAAAAATGTTTTTAAAATAAACTGAAGCTACAGCATAAGAGGCAAAAAGTCTAAATAGAAAATAATCCATACCGCTCAACTAGAGTTTTCAGTAGTTCTTGAATCTTTTCAGTGACCTCTTTAGTTGATGACATTTTCTTAAAAGAGTCTTCATCACTGAGTGACTAAACATAATGCATAATAAAGATAGAAACCCATCAATGATATAACAGTAGTGGTTCTTATAATCATTTCCTCACCTGTGGTGCCCCAGTTGGAGTAACAGTCGAGTCATCACTGCCTATAGCTAGGTTTTTCAGTCGCCTCGCATTAGGCTCTCCAAACTCTTTCACCAAATGATCCAAAGGGAAAAGCTCCAAGTCTTTAATGCTAGAAACTCCTAACGTCTGAAGTCTCTTGGCAGTTTGATGCCCAATACCTGAGAAGACACAAAATTAAGTAAAATAAAATTGAAGGATTCTTTTCTCAGCAATTCTGTGATGTTTAGTCATAAAGAGCCACAGCTGTACCTGGGACTTTACGTAGACTGCTCAAGCTGGCCATAATGCTGCTTACATCTTCTGGCAACAAAGTAGTTTGTTGGTTTGGTTTGAAGGTGCCTGACACAAGTTTAGCAAGAAGTTTATTTGTTGCAATTCCAGCACAGCCAGTGAGGCCCAGTTTACTGTGGATGGCTTCTCTTAACTCTGCTGCAACATGAGAACCAATAGCCATCCACGGGTAGATCCTAGCTTTGTCTTCTGAATCTAAGTAATGATGGAATATGGTTATGAAGTTAATGCAATATTTAATACGCCTGCTGTAAAATTATTTTTATTAACTTGATTGATTATATATTTAAATTGTTTACATACATACCGCTATTATTGTACACATGACCTTTAAATGAACAGGTTTCAGATTGTTGCAGTCGTCTTTCCACCATCTGTGTGATGTCCATAAAGTTCTCATCAAATCCAAGCCTCTCCACCAATGGACAGTATGAAGCAAGCAGTTCTAAATTAGGACACAGATAAAAAGGATACATTTACAATCTCAAAAAGATCCTAAACCATTAAATTATACTTTAATACATGTTTGTTTTCCGAATTCAACAATTGTGTGAATAAAAAAGAAAAAAAAGTGAAAAATATGATAATAACAATGCTGCATAAAGAAATTGCCTATGCTGATAGGCAAACCTATACTCCCTCTCTTCTAGTCACTCTGACCTCTAGAAAAGACAATGTTCTGAGAAAGCAGAAAACAGGAACACCGCAAAGTTTGCTCAGGCACAGGGAAAAGCTAGTGAAAAAAAAGGTATGTGTTTTGTTTTTTTAACATTTGTTTTAAAATAATCCAGCTCTACAAAATTTCTTATGAGGATATAAAAATGTATCAGTCTGATCTATTATGATTATGAATAATTGGAATAATGACAATTAGTTGACTATTAAAATAACCATGAGTTTGTGTTTTTTTTGGCCATGATCATGTTTTTTGATAATTGTAATTATTGACAGACCAATTCGGACTATAAAACATATACCAAAGGATGGTTTATATTATTATAGAAAGAAAATGCAATAAAATGCCTATCCAGAAGCTGTCCGTCACCATATTTCAAACTTTTCTATTGCAAAAGTTCCATAGCTACAGCCCTACCCTTAAGCTAATTGCAGGTTAAAGGGCCCCTATTACATTATTTGCTGACCTATGTCATAATGTAGCTTCCATATCAAAAACATGCCTCAAGTTGTGTCAAATCCTGTATATTTAAGATGAGCTCTTCTGTCTTCCACTTTGTGATATCATGTGGTCCGCTGTATTCTAAAACTTCATACACCTACATTAGAAGAATTTGGATAATTTCAATGCTGGAAATTCCAATCTCTACTACACAAATGTAAAAGGTAGCTGTAAACTTGAAAATCGCCTAGTGATAACATTAAGTGGCAGAACAGAGCATTTTGAGCTTTGGGAAATGTAGACAGCCAATTAATAAATGATTAATCAAACATGTGTGAAAGAAACACCAAATATATTTATGATGAGGTAACAACTTCATTTTGTGTAATACAGGACCTTTAAAGTAAATAGCATTTTACCTGTTACTTTGTAGGACATTTCTCTGTAGTGTGTCAGGTCTTCTCCTTTCACCAATACCAGCTCCGGACACTTCTCTTTGGCATCAGTGACAGACATCAGCTTTGTAACACCACGTTCTCTAGCCACATAATTACACGTGACTATAATGTACTTTTGCTGAACACCTGCAAAGGTCAAGATGATGAATTTGAGTAAATAGAAAGAGACACTGTATGCAGTCATTTTACCTAAAGGCACATTTCTAAGTGCTGGGTTTCTGATCATTTCTACTTGAGCATAGAAACAATCCATGTCGAAGTGCACAATGACCATATGAGGAACTGAAGAACACGTCGTATTACTTGATTCTGAATGATACACACAACCATTAGATATGGGCAGAAATCACAGTTTATTGTTATGCATTCATCTACCAACCTAATAAAGAAAGAGCAGGGCTTTTTGAGCAGGGTGCCCTCCACTCTGGTTCGTCATCCTCCGCACCACTTTCCATGTTAGTAAAAGGATAAACTAACTGCTTTGGCAGCAAAAAAACCCCAAAACAAAACACGGAAATAAAGTAAAAAAAATAGACAGTTTTATTTTTTGTTGTGACTTGAGGCTTCTCTTCCTCTTTGGCAAGGTGGTGATGGCGTTCAGGTATATTTGCGTATTGTTGCCCTCTAGTGTCTGATCTAAGTACTTCACAATGTCACGTTACAGATTTTTTTTATTTTTATTTTTTATAGATCAGTGGTGACTGTGATGGTCAAACTCACTCCACACATTAATCATTAAGTTATAATGATCAGAACAGCGTGATTATTTACAGTTTTGGCGGGAAATGCACTGATTACGCAATTGGCGGGTAACTTAATGCACCTGGCTCGGATATAAAAACGGTCATTTAGGTTCGCTCCTTAAAGAACTCAGCTAAGTCTAATTTTCCTAATGTTTCCTTCAAGCGGCCTTTTTACAAATGTAAATTGTAGTCTATTTGAACGGGCACTTTGTGAACGACCTCACTGTGTGTTCAAACATGCCAAAGAAGAACAGGGAAGGCTAATGCCTGATTTATCGGATAAACCGGTGATAGACTTAACAGGTTAGTGTGGTTTGTATGCTAATAACAGTGGGGTATTATTTTTAGACCTTTTGCTGCTTCATGTTTGATTTATTGTAGCCTGGCCAAACCATGGATGTATAATGTATAATCCTACCTCAGATTTGGCTGTGATTTTAGTTGTATGCGACAAGGTTTGTTGTCATTCCCACTCCACTAATGTTTATTGTAGAAGTTACTGAAGAGGCGAGTGACCAGTGCCTTCAAGAGCTTGAGTGGATAAACCGGGAGATTGAAAGTGTGAAGCACCAAGTAGAGGAAGAGCAGAGGAGACTTTCACACTACCAGAGTAACAAAGCATCTGAAAGGATCAACTCTTACAGTCCTCGGGCAATAAGTAAGAATGTAGCCCGAAATTTGTATTCTTCACACACATCTCCTTCAGCTCCTTCTGCCAAACCAAAGAAGTACATACTCGACAGTTCAAAGCCTAGGACTGATCTGGAATATGACCCACTCTCCAATTTCTCTTCTGATCTGCGCTCCTACTGCTCATCAAATGGGGAACACAAAACTAGAAATGGGCAAAGTTTGAAAAGAGGACAAGCTACACTAAATCAAAGGAAATTAAATGTGCAGGTGCCCCCACCTCCAAAACTGTCTCCTGAGCATTCAGATTCAAACGAAGACGACATCCTGATCATCGACATCCCTCCCTCCCCTGACAAAATTAAAGTGAAAACAAAAACAGTTTCTGACTTTGCCTCTGCAAATGTAAGTGGAAAAATCCAAACTGTGGAACAAAGTGAAAAACCTTTAAATGCAATATCTTCAAAAAATGTTACAATCAATAACTGTATACCAAATGATGAGAATATTTTTGTTAAAATGACTCAGCATTTGTCTAATTATATAAACCCACCACAGCCATGTGAACAGAAGAAAACACCACATGATCGAAACTCCAATGCTAATGCACTCCCAGTTAATAAGACTCCAACAAGTCAGACCCAGAAATCTGAAGCTACTGGTGATTCTCTAAACCTGCTGTCTGTCAAATCAAGAAAAAATCAAGAGCAGAACCATCCTATTGCACAGCAGCAACTACAGATGGTGTTTGTTGGAAGCCTTTGTGAACCTCAGGATGTTTTGGCAGCTGCAAAATTGACAAGCAATGTTGAAATTCAGTCTGCCATAAATGACCAAGTCCCAGACAAAAAGGAAAATGTTATAATGATTGACTCTAGCTCTGAAGATGAACTAAATTACTCAGACTTGGGTGTATCTGAGAGTGATCCAGAAGAGGAATGTTACAGGATTTTTATGGAGGCAAATGGAGAAGACCCCAACCTTAACCCTGACCTTATCCCTAACCATAAGCCACCTGAACCTCCACCTGAGTCTGTAAGTAATTTGTTTGGGAACTGTTTGAGGGGTACCTGTCAGCAAAAAATATGTACCACACCTTGTATACTAGGGACGAAATGCAGAGGCAGAAAACGCAGATGTCAGTTTGCCACCGCCAGCTGTACTGGGAAAGAAGCGGGTCGCTCATGAAGCCAAAATCACAGAAGTAAGAGCCAAATTTACTTATAGTAATTAGAGTAATTTGCGTAATATTTTTAGGGATGAGGGATAACCAAAATAACACCTTGGGGTATTTTTTTATATTGCCATCTCTCAATACTGGTCTCAACCAGGTCTTAATTTATGGGTGAAGGCATTTCCATAAATATGTTTGCATGTCAGAAATTGATGCCTAGCCTGAAAATGTAAAATTGTTAATTAGTATTGATGGCATAATTGTATCAATGCTTACATTTGTACTTTGGTCAATTTGTTCTTTTAGTCCCTAATGCTTTTTAGTGTACATTTGTAGCAGCCAGTGACAAAGGTCCGACCACAGCCCCGGGTTCTTGTACCCCTCCGGATGCCAGTGTCCTCATCTCAAGTGCTTGCACCGCCCATGAGCCGCAAAGTGGAACAGGGGGCTTCTATATTGACCACGTCCATCAAAGCAGGACGGGCCTCGATTTCCAAAGGGCGCTCTGAGGCACAATGTGCACAAACCACTCAACATCCTGCCCCAACAAAGCCAGGTAAATGTATCCTGTTCAAAATCAAGAGCTTGCTGTTTTTTCAGTGATAAAAATTACTAACCATTTCTTTCTTTATAAATATAAGTAATTTATTTCAAATGCTATTTAAACAATACCACAATACTTTATTTATTTACAAGGGAAATTACTTTAATACAGCTAGCAAAATAAAACAGTAAGTTATAAGTTCTTAATAAGGTAATGTAAAATCTCAGATGTGTAGTAAAAATATATTGTATTTATTGCAAAATCGGTAAAAAGAAATCTTATACATGGGTCCACTTGATCATTGTATGTAATTTCTTACCCTATATAGCATCATGTGTCAGTTATATTCCCCTGGGAGCTACAGTGATCGATGTAGGAAACAACCTGCACTTAGTCCTGCCAGAGGGGACCTTCCCTGTGTCTGACAGCTCTGGACAACTTACCTCAATGCTAACTCCCATTAGACCAGTGAATACAAGCCATGTTAGCTCTGTGCTAACTCACATTACACCAGTGAATACACACTCGATGACCATCAGACAGGCTTGTTATCCATCTGCATCAACACAGCCGAGGAACGCCTTCCAACCTGTGATCATCCCTCCTCTGGCTCGCAGGCCTGTCATGGCCACAACAAGCACAAATCGGTGTTCCTCAGCACCAGCTTCTCTAGTGAAGGTACTTTGCAACATAGTTCTTAATGGAGCTCAACAGTGACTGGCCATCATTAGGTTCTGGAAATTGACTTAATCTTTCCCATATTCAGATATGTGGTAACTAAACACCACAAGACCTATTATAATTAAAATCTGTGAATCAGTTATTAAAATTTATTTAAAAAAATAATAATTATCATTTCACCAAATCTGACATGCCATTTTTATTTTGAAAATGTCTATTGGAACATTTTATAGGAGTTGGACTGTTGAGCTCCACAGCAGTCTAGAGTCTTTTAAAATTTGTTATTCTTGCATATTTTTACATACAGCCAGCTGCTACAAAACGTAAATTGAAGCAGCAATGTGAGACTGTCAAAGTGCCCCATGACATTAGGCAGAGTTACGTGAATAAGTTTACTGAAGAGTTTATCAAGACTACAAGTAATGTGAATGAAGCTTTTGAAAAGGCAAGTTGCCAGTTTTATACAAATCTTTGTACATCTTTATAGACTTACAATTTGACACATTTTTAGGCACTTGCTGAGGAAAAGATGATCTATAATCGTAGTGCAAACAAGTTAAAATATTTGAGTGTTGCTGTAAATGCATTGAAGAGGCTGAGGAACCAAAGTTGTGGAGCAGTTGAAGGTGAGGAGTCTGTGAGAGCAACAGTAGTAGTGGAGAAACACAATGTTCTTAGCATGTAAATGTGTATAGCTGACTTGTTGCAGACAACAACCATCAAACTGGTCAAAAGACAAAAGGCCACATCCCATTGAACCTGAATATGCGGAATGGAAAAGGTAAATTATATTAATGTAAAGAACATATTGTTTAACTCATGTATTTTTGCTCTGGCAGGGGTGGTAGTGTTGTATGAGTGTTTAAAAGAGTACGTTTTGACTGAGGAAATGCTGATTGAAAGAAACTTTCCACTCCAGAATCCAGAAAAACCTGGAAGTGCCATTCTATTTGCTGACAACAAAAAAAGCACATCAGATCGTAAGTAACAAGCATTTGATCTTGTTTTTAATATTTTTATAATAAGAAAAATGACAAAAGAAAAAACTTCCAGTTTAAGCTTTCAAACAGGGGCATTTCTGCATTTTGTTGCCCATTTTTGTCTTGTCACTTTTTGTGCAGTAGGCGCCCAGCTAAGAAATTTACAAGCACATTTTGGCATATTTTCCAACGGATTGTTAAATTGTCTATCTGTCAAAGTAGAGAAAAGCTGTATTTTTTTTTGTATATGTACTACTGTAACAGATGAAAATGTTACTTCAACCAGTAAGGCTCATAAGTTACCACTAGAGGGCACACTATCCCTATTCCCCTCCACTGTTGTACAATCAATAAAATATAAGTGGGATTGTTAGTCTAACAGATTTTTTGTTTGTTTAAAATATCCTCTGCTAGCTTTTTATTCATGTTCTGTGGAGACTTAATGCTTTATCACCCTATGGCATTGTTTTGCAGATTTGATACAATTGAAAATTGACTGGGACCCCATTTGATATATTCATTATCTAAGATATTCGTGTGTTTGAGCGGTCTTTTTGGTTTATTACAGCCCTCCGGAAACTGTGCTGCCGTTGCGGTGCTACATATTCTGTGAGTCGAACTGGGAAACACACTCGAAAGGAGGAGTGCACTTATCACTATGGAAAGGGTGTTGAAAATAAAGGTGAGCACAAGCAGTTGTATTGATACTGTGTACTAGATGTTGGTAAGAAAAAACATACAGCGCCAAGTATTTCCTGACTAGTTCTAGAGACTAGAGAGGCTGAAATTCATTTATCATTTACCATCAGTTCAAGGACCTGGTCACTTGAATACTCAAACTCAACCACTTGCATTTATATTTCCTCCCCTTGATTCTCCCCCAGTGCCTGGTGGTGTGGAGACACGCTACAGTTGTTGTCAGAGAGTAATGGGATCACCTGGCTGCCAAGTGTTCAAGGTGTTGTGTATATATATTTTTACCTTTTGTCCTATGGCCTGACGTTTCACAACTTCCTATCTGTTTTTTATTTGTTAGCTGCATGTGTGCAATTCCTTAAGCATGGACGGGTTTGTATCAACTGCGCCAAGAGATCCTGCTGACAAAAGCTGTCCTGGGGTTTTCTCCATGAACTGTGAAATGGTGAGGCCCATTTTAAAGTGGTCAAAAATCTTGGCAAAATTACATTTCATCACCTGCTTGTCACCATGGAGATGTTACTGCTTTGCATGAGAAGTTCTACAGTATGGCATTAATATTGTCTGTCTATAAACTCGATGCTGCTTACAGATTTTTATTTTTTTTCTTTCGTAAATGGTTTCAAATAATTGCAAGAGAAATGCCATACTGTGGAAAATTCCAGAGAACACGATAACTTCTCAAAGGAGAAAAGTGGCTGCAGAACACCCACACCAGAAGATACAAAATGCACTTTTAGTTCATGTGCTGTTAAAACATAAAATGTTTTAAATAGTGTTATACCGTTCATGGTTTGGAGTTGTCGAGAGTGACAGTGGTCAACACCAGTCTTCAGATTGTTTATGACACCTTTGTGAGACCCAACAGCGAGGTAATCGACTATAACACAAGGTATGGAACTGCAGTATGTTTGAGACTAAAGAAACGCCTGCTGAGCTGTGCATGTACATTTGCCACAGATTTTCCGGGATCAGTCAGGAAGATGTGGAGGGACACTCTCACTCCCTTAAAGAAGTCCAAGATGCTCTATTAAGCTTCATCAGTGCTGACACAATTCTAATTGGTCACAGCCTGGAAACAGACCTGTGTGTTCTCAAGGTGAATGGACAAAAATATGCATCAAAATTAGATGTATAGATTGTTTTTTTGCTCTTAGACGTAGATAAAATGGGAAAATTAAAAGGATGGCCGTTCTGGTTCTCAAAACAATTATCCAGTTAGAAAACCGAGTGAGCATCTAATTTGGCTTGGCAGTTTCAATGCTCCAGTAGTGAGAATATATAGCAACCCACACTCTGCTGTCATTGTGAACTACAGTTTAAGTGGAGCCATTTCAAATTCTCTAAAAGCTCATGAATCTGTGTGGACAAACAGGACATGCTGAGATTTTTGTAACCTCTGTATTTTTATATGCCAAAGATTTGTGAAATTCACTATTGGATATCAAGAGCTAAATTATGCACTTCTGACTGACCACTTGCTGAACACTTGCCTGAACTAAGACTCATGTGATCTGTCACTTTATGAACCACAGTTTAATATTTGATGTGCAAAACATTTTTTTCCCTCAGTTTGTTATCAGTTAACAGTGTTTTGATAGAATTTTTTAATTTTTTTTCCCCAAATGTCCCACACCCATTTTTAAGCCTGTTTTACATCACAAGACTGAACTGTAGTTGAGCTAAAATAGTTTTTATTTTTTTTACCTATAATGGATCTCTTTTTTTATTAGTTGCTACATGGGACAGTGGTGGACACATCTGTGGTTTTTCCCCATCATCTTGGTTCCCCTCACATACTCTCATTACACAGCCTTACAGCGGAATATCTCAGGAAGATCATCCAAGAAAGTGGTGGGTCCTTTTACTGTGCTAAAACATTGGCTTGAAATGTTCCAAATAAAATACAGAACCTTTTAAAAAAATAAACCTCAACAAATGAATATTGTACATGTTTTAGGTAATCTCTTACACTCCTGTACTTTGTTTCAGTGTATGGCCATGACACTGCAGAAGATGCTGTGGCCTGTATGGAACTTATGATCTGGAAGGCTAAAGAAGATGGAAAACTGAAAAAATACATTAAATCAAATGCATAGTTTTCTCATTAGCATAGAAATTATAAATGCACTATACAGTTATTATAATTTAAGTCTTATGCAGGACTTTTTGTTGGGATTTTGTTGTTGGGAAGTTAATGTAATTTATATTGATCTGTTTTCATGACATCAAATTTAGTTTTTTCCTCTCAATGTTCAGTGGGTCTTGGGTGGATTGTGATACTATGGTGTATAAGTAAAGTCAGATAATTGAATTTGGTGATTCCAAGTCATTTCTGTGAGCCAATCAGCAGCTGACACATCACCTGCAATCAGTGACAGGTGTGCTTAAAAGTCAGACCCCCTGGAGCTCTGGAATTGTGAGCTGGAGAATGGAGTCAGACACATATTTTAATGTGTAAATTGTTGCTCCTCTAAAAAAGCTTTAAGAATTAAAAGTGTGTGTG
>JACN01049472.1:10000-51857 GCA_000787155.1 Scartelaos histophorus | reverse complement strand
AAATCCATCTCTAATATACCAACGTGAGCACCAATTTCTACTCTGATTCGATAGAATCATGGACAGAAGTAGAATTTCCTGATTTATCAAATCACTTGACATTGCGACTAGTAGCTCCACCAAAGACCAGACCAAGGCTTCTAAAAAGGAACACGCTCGTTCTGTTTAGCGCCATGTTTGATCCGGCGTGCCCGGCGTCATGGCGGCGTAGTTACTGTTGCTATGGGGTCACGTGACGGTGCAATGACTATACCAGTTTCAAGCAATGTCATGTCTTTAATGGAAACAGAAATCACAAATCTGGACTATAAACATCAGCAAAATATGATAAAAACTGCATCGTGGGAATGACTGTCAATAGGGGGGAAAAATCACAGTCACATTCCCCCTCAAAACATCATCAAGAGTATATCATTGAGATCATTATGTCAAGTCCCTACACTGTCCATCTTCTATTGGTCTTCTGACTGTGCTAACTTTTGCGACCCTGTTGTAAAGAAGGAATACAGGTGGCAGGACACTCTGAGGACTCAGAGATGTCAAAATCCAGTCATCTACTTGGCTATGAGCTCTCAGAATAAAATAGGCTTTTTCTTCATTAGAAAACAATGAAGGCTAAGGTGCACTGCATGGTGTCAGACAGACTGATAAACCGACATGGATTAAGATGTGGGAGTGCACATTTCAATATAACATACTGAGTCAAACGCAAGTTTCTTACTTTGGTTTGCGGTGTCTTTTTCCTTTTCTGCTTCTTGCCATTTTTTTGTGCTTTATTTACTTCACATGCTGTGTCAGTGACCACTGACGAGACCTGTTGAAGAAAATGTAAAACAAAGTCATATCCATGCTGGATACTACTCCACGTTACTGTGAACCATAAGTACAAGTTACCTCTAGTTTGTCCTTCTTTCTTTGCTTGTGAGCTTTTAGGTCAGGACTATCTACGTTCTTTCTTTTAGGACGTGAATCTGGGACAGCAGCTTTCTTTTTAGTCATGGCTGATGACTATATATATAAAACAAACAACATACATTTTTCTTAACAGTGTACTTTCATCCACAACACAAAAACAGTACATTAAAAAGTAAACTGTGTGGTGGAGATAAGTGGTGTCAGTAACAATTTCAGTTACGTAAGACCATAAACTGTATTGCTAAAAAAAGCCCAAAATATTTACGTTTATGCAATGAATAGTTTAAAAAAGATATTATATGTCCTACCTGGAGCTACAAGCCTGTTACAGACCCATCCAGCGTGGTGCATGCACAACCCGTACGATAAACATGTGTAACACAGCCGGACGTGATGTCAATGGCCAACTACAGACAAAAATCATTCAAAATGATCCATTCTTTAAGGTTGTTGTTGTTTTTATATTAAACGAAGAAATTTAAACAACTACTGTGTCAAAGCAAAGAATAACCATATTTTTGCTCAAACTGATTAATGCCTCTGTCCGGAACTTCAGAAATCGATGCCATGTTCCCCGGGAGTGATTTTGCATCTGCACAGTGGCGAGTTACATGACCTGACCAAGGATGGTTTGATAATATCGGTTTTTTCAGTACAGTTCTTCTTAGGTTGTGTGGCTGTTGTTTGAGATGTCTCCGTCAGTAGGAAGAGCATTCGTCTTTTTAGCGCGAGTTCCTGTGATTAAAACAATATCCCAGTACAACACCACTACGGTGAGGTAAGCTGTGACACCGGGGCACTTAAATAACCCTCATTACCAGTGTTTTGTGAATCATTAAAGCTGTGTAATTAATAGTTTTGGGGAACATTTAATTTGATTTTATTCTCCTGTGTTGTATTAAGGTAATGGTTAGAATATTATATTGTACTTCCGTTTATGGTTTACACTGGAAAGATCATGGACTGTATCCATTGATTGCATATCCCTTCCTATTCCTTGAACCTACCAGTTGTGTCGGTAGGATGTAAAGTGGATGAATAATTTGTGATGTCTTTTCCGTTTCATCAGGCTAAGCAGTGTACGACCCTTGGCTTTGAGCTCACAGTTGGAAGCTGGAGCAAAGAAGACCTCAGATGAACAGACAAATGAGCCCATCAAGTTTTCCACAAGCAAAGCCAGTCACCGGACCTGGAAAGTGGACCGCTCTCTGGGCAGTCAGTTCAGCAGACCATGGCGGAAAGTGTTGCCAATAAGCATCTTTTTCTCAGTGTTTTTGTTTTGGTGCGTACTGAGAGGACATTCTGATGTGGATACTCAGCTTGGTCGATCACTTTATGAGAGCTTACCCGGCTTGCAACCAGAAGACAATGGACCTGACAAAACCTAGCTCGCAAAAATGAACTCCAATTACAGCTATTCCTGGTGATCTGTCATTTATAATTTGTGATTAAATGCCCTTTAACTGAACTGTACCATTTAAATTATAGAAACTTAAGCCTGTAGAAAGCAAATTATTACAGTGCATTGCTGTTGAACCCCAACCCCCCCCACCCCATCACAAAATGCAAAGCAGAAAAAAAACTGAAAAATGAGGTAGCGGAAAAGTTTATTTACAGCACAAGGAGTCCTGTCACATGCAACATGATTATGGTTCAGACTAAAACAGAGTCAAACCTGAGAGGCAGTGAATTGTTCAGAATATACAGTTCATTTTCTAAGCTAGTATGAGAGAAGGGGAAAATCAAAGTACAAAAACACACATGCAACTACAAACATTTAAAAAAGGTACACATGCTGGTATAGGATCATGATGTACAAAAACAAATCCCCGGGCCCAATCCCTGTTCTTCCCAACCACCCCATTAAAAAGACAACACAAAAATTATGCCCGTTCTCCTCGGATTCGCCTGGCCAGCTGGATGTCCTTGGGCATGATGGTAACTCTCTTAGCATGAATTGCACACAAGTTGGTGTCCTCAAACAGACCGACCAGATAGGCCTCACTGGCCTCCTATGAGGGAAATTGATTTTAGTAAATGCACTGTAATGTATTAGACAAAGAACTCTGAACTTTGTCCAGAGTGCTGAACTTCAGTGTACCTGTAGAGCCCCAATAGCTGCACTCTGGAAACGCAGATCGGTCTTAAAGTCTTGAGCAATTTCCCTCACAAGACGCTGGAAAGGCAGCTTCCTGATGAGCAGCTCAGTGGACTTTTGGTACCGACGAATTTCACGCAGAGCGACGGTACCAGGCCTAGATATTGGTGAGGTAATAAAAAAATAAATTAATCACCGAAGCGTCAAAGCCTGTAGCCTTTAAACGAGCACACAACAAACCTGTATCTGTGCGGCTTCTTCACTCCACCAGTGGAGGGCGCACTCTTCCTGGCGGCCTTTGTGGCCAGCTGCTTCCTAGGCGCCTTTCCTCCGGTGGATTTACGAGCGGTCTGCTTGGTACGAGCCATGACTCAAAGTTGAGTTTCTACAACAGAACACATTTTGCCAATACAATTACAACGACCCCGTAGAACGATTAGAACATTCATGTCAGTCCAAATTCTCAAATAACTCCTACAGCAGCGTCAAATAATGAAACACAGGCACGCATGTATGGATCTAGCCAAAAATATGAAGCCTTAATAGATTGGTTAGTTTATATAGACCAATGCACAAACACACCATGCAACATTGCCCAACTTTTTGGCGGGGCGACGGTTTTCGACAAGAGTTCTTGAACAATATTGGAAGGGCACCAGGTGGATTTCGT
Source organism: Scartelaos histophorus (assembly GCA_000787155.1). Classification (NCBI taxonomy): domain Eukaryota; kingdom Metazoa; phylum Chordata; class Actinopteri; order Gobiiformes; family Gobiidae; genus Scartelaos; species Scartelaos histophorus. The sequence continues at coordinate 48,174 of JACN01049472.1, read as the reverse complement.
ACAAAATAAAACGTGTGCAAAAAGCTGCCACCATTAACGCAGTAGTGGCACACACGTCTCTGGCTTAAATTAAAGCTAGCATAGACGGTTGCAAAATGGCGCCAGTAGCCATTATTCCCACACCACTCGAAAGTAGTCGGTAAAAAACTCGCCAAAAAGCACATAATGGCTAAAGAAAACTGCAACGCGGTTTAAATAGGCTTTATATCTTTGCTAAAATGACATACACAAGGATTTCAAATAGCATACCTTTGAACCTTTAGCCATCGGCTATGGCGCGCAATGTTTTGTTTTGTTTACGGGGAACCGTCTGAGTCTAACATACATTAATAAAAAGCCACTTTAACACTTCAAACTTTGCCACCTGGATTTTATACGTCCGTACACTTTTAGCTGTAGTGTAAAAAATGTTACAAAAAATAGAGCAAATACCTTAAAACTGCTGCTCTTCCGGCGACGCAAAGTCTCTGCAGTGGCGAATAGAAATAGTTCTGAAAAAGCTGAAGTCGAGCCAATTTATATCCTGCGATAGAGAGTAACGCAGGACCGCCCCTGCGTCGTTTTTTATTGGTCCAGACCACGGTCAATGACCCAGCTTTGATGCGATTGGCCAAAAAAAATCTAAATAAAAAGTGACATTAAATACATACAATTTTAACTTCGAAATATATGATCGGACCATCATTTAACGACTATCACGTTTTAGATAATTAATGCAATGTATTGAGCTAATTAAGCCAATCAGATTTGTTTTACTCCACGAAGCACATTCACCAAGCGGAACTACTAGTGCGGGAAACCTCTCCAGTCGAACCCTATTCCAGTGGTGGAAGTGGTAAGTTTAACTCATGGATGTATTAAAATAACAGCCTAAAGGTTTAGGTTTAGGCTTAATAGCCTAAAGTGTGGACCACGGACTGTAAGCTTCAGACAGATATGTTTATAATGTGTAAGCCTTTGAAGCAAAGAAACACAACGAGTTTTAGTTTTTTGTATTTAAATTGAGGAGAAGAACATCGGGAAAATGAACGAACAAAAAGTAATGGTAATAGGTAGGCCTACAATCAAGGTTCTCTTATTGTTTTTGACTACTTAATGTAATTTTCAAGTCGATTACATGTAATTGTCTATAGTGCAGAAGTTAACTAACGCATATTGCCAAAACAGATATTGGACATAAATCAGTCAACACCACCCAAAGGCAATGTGACCAGCAGCCCCTGTGGACTCGCAGTGACTACTCCTTCAAATTCAACTTTCTTCAAGACAACTGTCCAGAGAGTTTAATCCAAGCTTCTTCATCATCACAGCATACAGTCAGCCAATTCACATTTACCAGACAGGAGAACTCAGCTTTTGCCTTCAACTTCCGAATTGACCCAGAGGAAGACATGAATACAGAGCCCTCAAATGCGACTTCTTCAAACAAGCAACAGTGTCAAGAGCTTGAGAACACCTCATGTGAACAAAGTACCTCCTTACCAAACACATCAACTTCAAATACATCTAAAAAGAAAATTAAGAAAACTGGAAAACACAAAGCAGCAGATAACACTGCAAAAGAGCCAAAGGACACAGCTGCACAGGAAAAAGATGGTGAAAGTGCAGAGCTGGTCAGTATTTTGTGTGTGTGTGTGTGTGTGTATGTGAATGTGTTTTAATACATTAATTAATATGCTTATTGGTTTTGTTATTTAGAGTACAGAGGAGCAGTTACAACGGCAACTTGACTGGTGCATTGAGCAATTAGAACTGGGAATGAGGTCCCAAAAGGCCTCTACAAAACAGAGTAAGTGCAATTTCTGCACCTTTAGTAAGCCATGCAACCATTTTATCAAGCAAATGATATTTGAATTCTTCTATTAAATTTAGATTTTCTATTTTAAAGTTACAGTATTTTGATTTATAACTGGTCATTATTTTTTACATATTATTTAAGAATGTAGGTGACAGTGGCTTAGTGGTTACAACAGAACAGTGGTCCCCCAACCTGAGGTTAGCAGATTCCCAGTTGGACCAAGTTCTATCATTATGTCCAGTCTTGTCCATGGCACAGTCTTGTGTCTGTCAGTCTTCCACACGACCACACTGGAGTATGGATTGAATGAATAATAACTACAGATAGTGTAGTGATTTGAGAGGCTTTGTCAAGCCTGTAAAACTCAATACAAATGTAAGGCTTTCTTTATAATTATGATACCATTTGTACCAAATAATGTCATGTTTAAGTCAGATTAAGATATGTGTTTTTATTCTTAAAATTATTGGCAATTGTTTGATGTGTAATTTCTCATTGTGTCTGTAATTTTCAATACTTATTTCCTCTTGAGCAGAAGAGGAGGCGTCTCGGGCCCTGAAGACTTTACGCAGTTCCAAAGCTCCACTGGTCAAAAAAAGGCAAGTAATGAGAGCAATGGCTGGAGACTACAGAAAGAAAATGGAAGAGGAAAAAAACAAACAGTTTAAACTTATTCAGAATGGTGAGATTTTACTAATATCTCCTATAAAGTTTTTGTATATTTGGCAATACATTATCTTTTTAAATTGACGTGGTGTGTATCTTTGCAATTAGAAACCGCATCAGCACAACTTCGAGCCGTGTCAGAGTTGCCTAAGAAGTCATCTTTTCATCGAAAGGCTGGCATCAATGCTCCAACTTCAGAGAACAATTCTAACTCCAAGAACTCTGATGCAACAGCAGCACCTGAGAAGAACTGTGTCTTTACACCATCAAATGAGGAGTTTCGCTTTAATTTTTTCTAAGACTTTATTGACTCTCCCTGGTCACTTTAATCGTATGTGTATTCGGCTCTAAGCAGAAGTTCAGCAGAAGTGACAAGGGAATCATCTGTCTATAATAAAGGTTTTATAATGTATAAATGATTTTTTATTTTTTTTTTTACCTGCAATATATACATATTCACTTGTACCAATAAAAATGTTTCCACATAGTACAAGTAGAGAGTAAGAAAATCTGGAGTCCCATTTCTAAGTTTCATGGGGGTTTGGTTCATGATGTGGTCTCGTGGGGGCTCTGTCTCCGGCAGGAAAAGGCGGGGTCATGAGACCGGGCACTATTGAGTGAGACACTCAAATAAGTTTGAGCTGCAGAAGCCTGAGAAGTACAGAAAAGAACTGCCTGTAAGTATTCAGCTTATGACTGGTTGACATTCGGTCTCGTTTGTTTGTTTGTTTTGAATAACTTTATATACCGCGTCTTTCATGGACTTTATCGGAAGTTACTTTTAATGATGCAGCTAAGCTAATGGAAGCTACTTATGAAAACAACTTTTCTCACGCAATAATGGATCTTCTATAGAAAACGACTTGGTTGATTGCATATTACTTACTTAGTGTGGATCGAGAGTGTAGCTTTTCTTGTTTTCTTCAGCCGTGAGCAGAGTGCGAGGATGTCTGAGCTCAGTGATGAGGCCAGTGAGTCGGAGCAGCTGGGGGCCAGTCTGTCTCTGTGGCTGGGGGAGTCCATGGTACGGCCTGAGGAGCTGGATGTCCCGTTGGACCTCCACACCGCTTGCTCAATTGGACAGTACGACGTAGTAGCAGAGTGTATCAAAAAGTGGGTCCCACACAAATACTTAATTTACATTATCATGGTTAATTCCTATCGTAAAGTTTCGTTTAAAGTCGCGATACGGTTGCCATAGCAACGTGCACAATGGCATCTGTCATATCCGGTCAGATAGGGTCCGCTCCATTGTGCAATATATTCTATAACTTAGCAAAATAGCAACGTTGTTTAAAGTAACATATGACCTAATAGGCCATTTATTTGTGTTTCATAAAGACGCCTTAGTCACTAGCTTCTTTTTCTATCGTTTTAGGGGTGAAGTGGATTTGGACCGAAAAAATGTTGGAGGGTGGACCCCATTAATGTACGCTGCTTACATTGGCCATGACAACATTGCCAACTTGCTGCTGGAGGCAGGAGTAAATGTGAATGCTACAACAGCCAAAGGACTCAGTCCCCTTATGTTGGCAGCCAGCTGTGGAAATGAAAGCATTGCATACTTTTTGCTTCAGGTAGGCTGAATGAATCTGTAAAGTTCAAGTTGTTTGATTAAATTTTTTTGCAAAAGCAATCAATTTAAACACAAACTGGCATTTTATTTCATTTTATTTTAAAGCAAGGTGCAGAGTTGGAAATGAAAGACTTTCGAGGCTGGACTGCTTTGTTTCACTGTACAAGTACCGGACACCAACAGATGGTGAAGTTTCTGCTAGATAACAATGCTGATGCCAATGTCAAGTGAGTGTCATCCAGTTCTAAATATGGGGGAACACAAGGGAACAAAGTGAGATCTGAACCTTTATGACTGAATCCCCAGTACCCCCATGCATCCATCCATCCTCCCCATAACAGTCCTTTATTGTTAAAGTTCCTCCTTTCTCAGGGAGCCAGTTTCTGGGTTCACTCCCTTGATGGAGGCCGCAGCTTCTGGACATGAAATTATAGTTCAGTACCTGTTAGATCATGTGAGTAAGTTATCATTTACATTCTTAATTAATGCAGGTCTATTTATAATTAATATTTTCTTTCTTATATTTAGAAAGTTAAAATTGACCATCGGAATGCAAAAGGAGAAACTGCTCGTGTCTTGGCTATGATGTATGGTTACACCAAGATTGTTAGTCTTATTGATTCACGTTCCCATAGGATTAAGCCAGGTATGTCAAAATGTGCCTAAAATACTGTTTAAAAAATTCTTAATTCTCATGTAAACCCCCAGGGCCCATTGAGGACCTGAGTTCATCCGAAGACTCTGATACTGCGCCACCAAGACCAAGGCTAAGTAGAGCTCGCAACAAAGGTGTCAGCATCCATGATGGGCCCCAAGCCATCGCCAAATTCAGAGTTGGAACTCATAAACTTTGTGGTATGCACCAAGGCCAAAACTCAGTCTCTACTTAAGATTTGGTTTGACAGTCATTTTCTGTTTCCAGAACACTCAGCAGCACCGCCAAGCCACATGGAGTTTTGTGATATTAGAGAACAAAATGAGAGCATTCGTTACCGTGATGTGACATCACCTATTAATGAGTTGGATGGTCAGAGCAACAGCAGTAGAGGTACAATCTGCACCTTGATGCAGGGGTGTTTGTAGAATGCATTAACATCACCTTTGGGCCATTTGCAGATGAAAGTCCTTTCTTTGACAATGACATGCCAACCATGAGGAGCAGCAGCAGCAGTGAGGGTCTGTCTAATGTCATCGGCCTGAAGTGGGAAGGCTCTGTTGAGAGTAACGAGGTGGGTACACATCAACTGATTCTTCTCTATTCGGTGACTAACCAGCAGTGCCCTATTTTCACTCCAGGACTCTGACCAGTGCAAAAAGAGTAGCTCTCGCAGAGTAAATAAAGGCAATCACTCTAAAGGCAAGAGTCGCCATGGAGGGAATAATTCAGCTCAAAGCAGCGGGAACCACTCACAGTATGGTGCTACCACATCCTACTCTGGGCCCAAGGCACGGGGCTTTTAAACTAGTCACTTAATCTGCCCTTAAATATGTTCTTGTCAAGTCTTGACAAAAATATCTTATTTGTGCAGGACTTGGCAGAATTTCTGGAACAAATTGGCTTCTCCAAATATCTTCCATTACTTGAGGAGCAGGACATTGACCTAAGAATATTTCTTACCCTTACTGAGAATGATCTAAAAGAAATTGGCATCACGTAAGAAGTGAAATATTTTTATTAAGTTAAATGTTAGATTCCTGTAGATTTATTACACAGGTTATTTATCTGTAATTGCAGATTATTTGGTCCCAAAAGAAAGATGACCTCGGCGATTGCCAGATGGCATAGCAGTGCACGACCACCCAGTGATGCCTTAGAACAAGCCTATGCTGACCAGCTCGAGGCGGAGATGCAGGAAATGGCCATTCAGTTACACAAAGTATATTCTGCTCAGTATTTTAAATTACAGTACATTAGTACATAATTATCATTTATCTGAACAATTGAATTTTTTTTTTATTAGCGATGTGAGGAAGTAGAGGGCCTACAAAGCCAAGTGTCTCAGGAAAAAGAGTTACGCACAGTGATGGAGGGATGCCTAATGGAGGATAAAATGGCTTGGAGAAGGGTTCATGCTGAGCTAGTGGAGAACTATAGACTGGCCCAGGATATGAACGCTTCTCTGGCAAAGACCAGGGCCTGCTGCGCTGAACTGCTGTCTTGTTTTGCTACTGGGACTTCTGATAGCAAGACAAAAGATCAAAGTAAGGGAACTGCTGATATTTGATTGAATAATGTAAACTTTGTTTGATGGTATTTGTATAATGTATTCGTACTTTCTAGTTGGGGCGTCTGCTCTAGAATTAATAAAAAGAATTGAATCATATGAAGAAGCACTTGGTATGTACAGAATGTCTTATGTTGCTTTGTTGAAATTTTGTCTGTCCCAACTGAAGTGCTGCATTTCATTACAGCTGGAAACCTGCAAAATGTCCTTCAGAGCTTGCGGCGACTGAGTGCTCCTGAAAAAATATCTGATAGTTGGGAAAGGCCTTGATGTTTTTAAGGCAAGTGTGTAGATCAGTTTTTTTTTAGTGGACACCAACTGACTGAATTTCTGTTATGTTTAATTAAGGATTCCCTGTTTATTTGACGAAGGGTGAAGTGTACCACCCTAAAAAGCATCTCAACATGGACAGTGCAAACCGCAGGTCCAAACCAGGCTCATCCAGGTCAGCCAAAGCGGACAAAGCTCTCCCTGATGACTAGGCTGGCAATGGGGCAACAGCTCCATGAGAATGACCTGGGGGTAGCAGACCCCAGGCTTGTGCTTCCAGATGAAGGTGGCTGAAATCTGAGAGCAGAGATATTGGTCTCTGTTTAAAGTACTAAACTGTGAAGTGCTCCTAAGATACTGTGTAGTTGGACAATGTGAAATGTCACCTCGACTGCATTGTAGATGGATAATGAAATTAGGCCTACTAATTTACACAGGCTGCTAACCTCTTATGTTGACATTAATGGATTATACCCTTTGTGGAAGTGTATTCCTTTATTACAGACAATCAAAATAAATGTGATTTCATAAGAGGATTCATTTTGATTAGCTGAAATTTAAAATTGCTATATGAACATATTTTGTTTGTTGAGTTCAACCCAGAAAAACATGTCAAAGTTGTAGATGGGGAGCAAAATGTATGGATTTTGAGTTTTTTTGTTGATTGGCTTCAAAAACTATATAATTGTAGCTTAAAGGTAGCATTTGTTCCGGCCCTGTTGTATTGTCACATGATATGTCTGATATATATGATGTGAGTGTGTACTGAGAGTATCCAGTCTTTGTCCTGACAGAAGACCAGAGGACAGGTGAGCCTGACAAAGGCTAGAATAGGAAAGGGGGCTACAGGATCAATCTAGGGGTAAAAAAAAGAATACTCTTACAGACAGTAGCTTTAACACTACATCACAAAAAACTGATTGTAAACAACAGAACCACTGCTGTGGTGGCAATAGTCCTGAGTCTGACAGAAGAGGCTGAAATCATCAATATATATATGTTTTGTGAAAACAGCTCTAACATTCAATTTATGTTTATGTTTTGCTGGTTTAAAATTATGCACTGCAGGCATAACTAATAACTAATATTTGAGGCATAACTAATATTAACGTTATCTACATGTCTTTAAATAGGTTTTAAGTAATAAATTACTAGACCCTGTATTGAAGTCAGACAGAGGTCCAGGTCCTGTCCACAGCTGTATAGAGCATGTCTTCTTGATCCCCACGGCAATGGAGCTTTCATAGGCAGTGATGGTTGTGACCATCAGGTGTACTCACACAAGTGTCCACAGCCAGCAGGGCAATGGGCACTGCCTTTGAGCCAGTTCATAATGTGCTCGAGATGTCCACCGTGACTGCAGCCCTGGCACCAAACGAATAGTCCCTTCACAACGTGGTGACAGACGGCGCACACACTAGCACATTGGTGGCATCTAGAAAAGAATCATAACTTCATGTGGCTAAACCTATTTTCAAGCTTTAAGTTTTACATTACGCTTTACCTGTCACAAATCCAGCCCTTGTTGCTCATTGGCCGTTTGCAGTTACTACAATTGATGTGAAGAGTGGTGGAAGTCTGGTTCAAGCTGGTGATGGCACTGCAGGTACTTAACTTGATAACCTCATTAGACACATTCCACAGCTCAAACCGCTGCAGCAGATCTATGTAGGACATGTACCAGTGCTCCTGACCAACGGAAAGACATGGACACGGACATGGACATACACGGAAACTATTTAAGAATCTCAGCTTCTATCCACAGATTTTCATCAAGTGCAAAGAAAACTCACCTGTGTTAGTTCATCAATCTCTTTCCTAATTCTTTCTCCCAAAACAATGAGCACAGACACAGCCATCTGCACATCACCGCGTTCAGCGTAAAATGTCAGCATCTCTCTCACAATCGGACAGAAGAAGCTGGCGGTCAGATGTGGGCTGTACAGTGGCTGACTTATGGAAATGAGGGAGAAAGATTCAATGGGGGTCAGACAGGTGACTTCTGCCTCGTTGCCACTGACATGTGGAGAGTCGGCCTTGTCCGGCTGTAGGTGCTCTGGAGCTGATGGGTGGTCCATGATCTCATGACGAAGCTGAAAGCCTTCAGGGGGCAGTGTATACTCCTCCTGCTCTGTTGTCACATTAAAAACACAACAGGTGTCAAAATAATATAATTTCAATAAAATGGTTACACCTACTGATGTAAACAGAACACTGGGTTAGAACCTGCTTGATTGTCATGCTCCATGGAATAGAGGTCATCATCATCTAACTCAGCATCACCAAACATGTACTCAGCTTGGCCCTCGCTGCCTTCAGTCTCTTCATTCTCTGTTGGGAAATACAATAATAAACACTTAAATGCTAACCTACTGTATATCAAAGCTTTAATTATGTTATGATCTATTTTCATTCTAGTGCATTCTCACCTTCATTATTATTGGTGATGTGTGAGTTGGTAGGGTCTAAGTGGATACTGTCTTGCCTATTTTCACCTTTGCTTCGTTCCAATGTCCTCTCTGCAGCCAGATCCTTCATACTGAAACTTAAATCACACAACAGGGCTTACTAGCATATTAGAAGATAGATAAATACTTTATTGATCCCAAAAGAAATTCATTTATACTGCATTATCATTTTCAAAATGCTTTACCTGCTGCAACCAGATGTAATATTTGCTGGGTCTGAGAACATAATTCGTAACATTGTCCATGTGGTGGAAACCTTTAGGTGGAAATGTAGAAATTATTTCATCACATTGAGCAAGTACCCAGTTATCGTTTTTAAAAAAAGGACAAATACATCTTACTGACCTGAGGCCTTTTGAGATCCTGAGCCACTTTTGCATTATGATCACACAGTTCAGCAAAGGGTTTTCCACTAAGGAGGTAGAGCTGTGCTGTTTTAACAAACCAATCCATGCGGTTGCCATCCAAGTCTGTCTCAAATACACTAAGGGCACTGGACACATGTGCAAATTGTTCTGTCAGGTCTGGCTTCTTGAAAAAGAAGATGGGGTTGCGCCGGTCACCTCCAGCGTAAGGCTTCCTGCTGGCGTCACTGCTGATCAGACTCTCCTTAGCGGCAAAAGCCAGGTCACCAAACAGGCCAAAGCAAAGGCCCTCAGGGTTGGCCTTGTCCACAGGACGAGTGGCATCTTTGAACATGTGCTGGTAAAGTGTACTGTCTTTGGACCCGGAGAGGAGAATATCGGGCTCACGCTGATGACGCCAAACAATGCCAGTGGTGACATCTTTGTGCTCTTCAAAGGTGGCAAAGGGAATGAACGGTCTGCGAATATCCCACACATAGATGTTGTGATCCACCATCATAGAGCAGGTGGCCAAGTGAAACTTCTTCTCAGGTCGCCACTTAACTCGTGCGACTGAAGCTATAGTTTGGACGCAGTAAATCTCTTTGGCTCTGTTGGTGGTCATGTCCCACACTTTCACCATCTTGTCTCTACCTCCAGTTGCAAGCCAGCCTCTGAAATACAAGTGAGGGCAAAATAACATTAGGAATAAATACAATCCTGGCAAAAGTCAATGTCAAAACAGTAGTCACTTTTTCTGACCTGTCATCAGGATGCCAGTCACAGCAGAACACTGGACCAGTGTGAGCAGTGAACATCCTTTCATATCGATCAGGTCGTCTAATGTCCCATAGCTGAACGTTGCCATTTTCAAAGGACGCCGCAAAGGTAAAATAATCTTTCATACTGAACTGGACATCTCTCACGCTTTCAGACTGGCCTAAAATACAGCACGGATACGTGTTATTACAGGCACTAATGTTGTGGCACTACATTTCTTTTTTCAAACTTTCCATTTTACCAGAAAAAGTACTGACAGATTCCTTCTTGCGGAGGTCAAAGCACTTCATAAAGCCATCCTGCGATCCGCTCAGCAGCATATACACTTCAGTTGGGTGGAAACAAACTTTGTTTACAGTACGTTTGTGTTCAGTAAATAGTTGGTCCTGTTTGTTGCGGGACGGTTTGCCTAGATTCCAGGTAACCACTGCACCATTGGTGGCTGCAGTCGCCAGCAGATTCTCCTCCATTTGATGCCACATGACATCTGCACAGCTGAAGTTTAAGGAGGGTTTTCGCCCAACTCTGAGGTTAAGCTTCTCCACAAACTGCTCCTCCTCAATGCTGTAGATTTTAAAGATGTTGCGGCCTGCCACAACCACCTGTGTGGCATCACGGCACACACTGATGGCATTAGCAGGTGCATCCAAGTGGCAAAACATAGTGATGCCATTGATGCCACTGGTGCTGCTGCTGCTGCTGAGGGCTGTAGTGACCCGTGACATCTTCTCCATTTTCTTAACAAAAGAAACAAAAGACAAAGAAAGTATTTTCTGAACTGCTAAACACTACACTAGATTTAGTGAGAAACTAAATGATATTACAAAACTCAACCAATAGGTGGTAGTAAAAGACAGCCTAATGCCGCATAATATGTACATAATACGCCTAATACACAACTATATACATACTTTGTATTCCACAATTGTCGTTATTCCTAAAACGAGACAGAGATTTTATAGTCAGATTACAGTTATCTCTAATACTGACCTGTTAAATAAGTGCTGGACCATTCAGTGACTGCAGCAGGGCGTGCATCTTGTCATGTGCAGTCATCAGAGTTGTCTTTCATTCGACACACGGTCATCTCAGCAAAATATAGATCAGCCTCATCTGTGTAAAATTCAGGTGCTTCTGATGCAGACACACACACAGAGACTTTATCCAACCAAATTCAACGACCCTAGAAGATAACGTCGCTCCATCACGTGTCTGTACTAAACACTAAATAAAATATTTACACATCACACCAAATGATTCAAACACATCAAATGCAACATCCTATTTAAATTGTACTGAAATAGAAGGTAAATCAATAATCTGAGAATATATGAACCCCTGTTCAGGTTTTGTTATGGCACAAAGTTTTGCTACAGCAAAGAACTGATCGAGCATGCATGCAGTAGAAACACACTGGCATGCTAAGGCTAGTATGTTAAAATACGATTAAATAATGGCCCCGTAATCAAATATAGGTCCCGTTACATCTCTAAGGAAGCCATATTATTGTATCTGTTGTGTTTTATAGGCAATATAGCAGAAACGGAGAGCTAACCTTCACAACTGTTGTTACTTTTTACAGCACCGGAAGTTCGCGTAATATCGCGAGAAGGACATATGAAAACGCCGCTCTACAGTCTTTCATTCAAGAGTTTTTCTATTATCTTGGTTGGGTAGTTAGGGTAACAAATTATCATACACCCCCCAACGGTGTATGATCATTTGTGTTTTTAGAATCTGTAGTTTTAGAAAAGTAGCTCGGTCTGACATGAGTGCTCTGTTTACCTGCGAGGAGCCTTCCGCATGGAGAAAGGTTCATCAGAAATACTGGGATGTAGTGGAGTCCAGGATGACAGCCAAGAAGGGTAAAACAGACCCAAAACTGCTGACCCTGGACAAATGGTAATGTTTTGAACAGTAGTAGTTTTTGCATACTGCAGACTGATGGGTTTAGATTTTGTGAGGGATGGCACTGGCTTTTTGTCAAAAGCTTTAATTATTATAATTTATGCTGTCAGGTACCAAGCAGAGCTTCCTGCTGCCATTTCAAATCGGTCTGAAAGACATGTCACTCACGTGGAGCTGGTGAAACTAATGGAGTGGAAACTTATTGTGAGTTTATTAATACAAACCACCTTGGTAAAACTGCCTCTAGTCATACCCTACATACATTCAATCTCAGAGAGGGAAGTTCAGACCTCGGCTGCAGCAACTGGTGGAATCCAACAGTGCAGACACAGTAGAGAAATGTTCAACAAAGGCCTTCAAACTCCTGCCAAATGTTCAAGCAGCCATCACTGAGCTAAGTGCCCTGAAGGGTATTGGGCCTGCCACAGCATCAGGTATGCATACCTTTGCTCTGTAATGTGCACATGCTTTAAACTCTCCACAGGACTCTCCCCAGGTATTTTCTTAGAATATAGTCCACCTTTGTGATATCTGATTTTTGGGTTGTTGCAGCCGTGTTGGCAGCTGGAGCCCCAGAGCAGACGGCCTTCATGTCTGATGAGGCCATGGAGAGCATCCCAGGATTAATGCCTATCCAGTACACTCTCAAACACTATATCCTCTATTTGACAAAGATGCTTGAACAAACTGAAAAACTTAATAAAGGTAAGCAAAGAGTGTTCATTGCATTTTCTTTTAGCACTGCAGTCACTTATGACCATCTTTCTCTCTTCCCTCAGTGGACACCCTGCAGGACTGGACTCCTCAGAGGCTGGAGCAGTGTCTGTGGGCCTTCAGCATTGCCACAAAGCAGCAGCTCCCATTTCTACAGGACATCTCTGTAAGCAACAAAAGAAACTCTGAATGTGAGGAGAATCCACAAAAGAAGCTGAGAGTAAAATGAAATCATGTATGTTCCAATATTTTGTTCAAAATATTAATAAAAAGGATAAATAAATAAAAAGAACATCGCTTTGCACAAAAGCAGTGGGATGTTGCCACAGTATTCTTTATTTATATTATTTTAAATTAAAGCAAAGTACAACGAACGGTACAAAATAAAACAATATATATATGTACATATTTACAATATAAAATTGTTCTGTTCAGAACTTTTAAAAAGTACAATAGAGTGAATCATTAATGAGGACTTTGATATATATATACATTATCCATATGTAAATTTAGCTTTCCTTTAGTTTCATGATCAGGAGAAAAATAGCTTCATCTGCCTTTTCTTTGTGTAAACGCTGTTGGCACAACCTCTGTTCTGTGAGAGGCTGGACCTTTAGCTTGGCACCTGTTTCATTGATAAAAGTGAGCAGCTCATGAAGACGACCGCAGCAGCACAGATATCTGAATCCGATCTGAAATAAATCTCCACTACACAGACTGCAGACGCTGGAAACACTATATTATAGTTGTTTAGACAGTTTAAGTACTGACATAAACTCTTCAGTGCTCGTCATGCTTAATAACCAATAATTAAATTTCCTGCCTAACTAATTTGACCCTGTCTAAAATAATTTTGGCACACTTAACTAAAGCTTTGTTAGTCGATAGCCTACAGTATTATTATCTGTCCAGCTTCCTTGCTCAGTTGGGCCTTGAGTGTCACTCTTACCCATGCTCTTACCTCAGAACTCAATCTGAGGGATGCGACTGTAGTTAAAATTAACTTAAGATACTTTGCAGTGTGACTTTATTTGGTTAATTTTTTTGTTATTGTATATCATGCATGCAGCAAACAGCAAAGCAGCCTTCCTACACTGTGCGCAGTCCAAGGCATTGGGCGTAACAGTACTATGAATTAGCATAGGGGAGGTATACTAATTAGCTTTGCAGGATGTCTATGGCAGTTAAGATTATGGCACATATGAGTATATCAAGTAAAACATGTCTTATGGGAATCATAATAGACCCACAGGCATTTTCTCTGATCTTCAAAAGTCAAAAGAAAAAGAAGAAAAAAAAAACCTGACCGCAATTAAATTAAAATCATGCAGACTGTCAGAAGTTTTTCAAACTTCAATGTTGTGTTTACAATTTTCCTTAAAGTTCTTTTAGTTAGTGATGTGCACCTGACAGGCATCTACAGTTGAGTATATTCTGCTGCAATCACCATTGTAGTAACTAGAGTTTAATCTAGGTTTCACTTTTTTCTTAATCACCAGTTAATAATAGTATCATGTTGTTCAGAGGAATGCCTGTCCAGTTTGCTTTCGGTCTTCAACAGAGGGGAGTGATATTAACAGCTAAAGCGATGTTCAAAGACACAGCCTTTTTTACTAGCCCTTTTTACATCCTATAAAACTAGAGTTAAAGAGGCACATTAACCTCCTCTCTGGTGCTGCCTTCATCTTCATTGTATGCATTATTCATCCTGTAACTCTGCTTTCCCAAGCAATATTCCCTAGTATACGTCGTTTTCCATCAAAGGTTCATTACCAGTGCCTTATCATGTGAAAATGGCTTATTGTGGTCTTTTTACACTCAGCTAGAGATGCACAACATATCTCTGGACACTTTGATGCAGAAGTGAATGCTCTGGACTGTATTTATGACCTATTGTCAGAATTGGCATATCTATAACTCTTGGCACCAGAATCGAGTGGACAGTCAAATTAACTATTGATTCCATAACTGTAAAAATATAATGCATGTAAATCTAATTGTTCTCTTCTCCTTTGTAGAATTCATATATTATAACAAGGAATTGGGGACAGAGTTGACGACTTGGCACTTGGCAAAAATAGCTGCATCTTATAGTAGTAGTAAATGAATAAGCTGTAAAAATGAGGTTCGCTACATGAAAATATCTCGCACAGTTTATCTTTATCACACCAAAACAATGAGTGTTTGGCTTAAGGTTGCCAGCTACTCAAACTAAAAATCCTTGTATGTTGAGTTCTTTCTATGGCTTATTCTGTTAAACAGTAAACAAACCAAATGGGTCGTCCAGTTTGGCCTCATGGACTATTTTCAGAAGAACAATCATGGCATCATTTTTTTCTGCACCATTTGAAACATAGGTTTTTCAATGAATGAGGGAAAATACAAATAATAAATATACTCTTAGTTATTAACATACAATATACACATCCACATCAAACCAAAGGAACAACTTAGAACACTGTTTTTCTTATAGATACATTCCTTTACAAAAGTATACAGTCCCTAAGAATGAGGTAAAGACTGGGTCCAACCAAGACTCCAATACTTCTGAGAGAAGGTCAAAAGTCAGGCGATGACAGAGCCCCAGTCAAGTCAATCACAACAGCAGATGCTAGTATTTGGACTGTGATTTTTATGTTAGCTTCCCTGTTTCAAGGACATGAAGAAGTGTCACTGTGTCCTCCACAGAGCATCACATGGCATACTTTTTGTGCCTTTGCAAATATATAGGACTCAAAAACTTGCCGCTGGAGTGATCACCATCCAGAATTTCAACTTTTATTTTTTTTAACTATCCATTTCTGTTGTGTCAAATATGCTGTAGCACAGTGTAAGTTCAATGTAAAATAATACAAGAGAAAATGTCTTCAACTATATGTATAGTTATACTAGATCTCTTCCCTATATTGGAAAATGAGGTGTCAGATCAACTTTTACACATGTAGTATGTCTTCAAATTAAAGCACCTGTAACAGCAAACACTTTGTATAAGGCAGGTATTGTTTTCCTCTTTGCTACTAATTACTGCTACTTTAATATTTGCTGAGTTACCTCCTATTGGAAACAAATGGTCTTTAGCGGTTGTGCTAAAACTCATTTCTCATACAGGGGGAAATTGACTTGGGTTCATATCCATCAACTTTTGGTGGTTTCCTTTAACAAAATATGAGATGTAAAGAGCACAATACTTAAATGCTCACCTAAAGCTGGTGATATGAGTGAAACGTATATCAAAACATACACAGAAGGCTCCTCAAAAAGTATATGAGGACTGTGACCTGTAGTTGTTGCTACTGATACACCCTCTTTAATAAAAGAGATACATTTCTTTGATTTGCAAAGTATTGTAAAAAAGATTCTTGTGGTGATTCTTGTGACAGATTCTGGAATGTGATGTTACTCTATAGGGAGGCAGGAGCCAATAATTCCTGTTATTAAAAAAAAAATCCCAAAAGAAAAACACAACAGTTGAACCTGATCATGTAGCACTAACAATGTGCATTTTAGTTTTTTTGTTGTTGCTGTCTGCCCTTAACTCACTCACACACTGCAGACCTATAGAATGTTGTGATGTCATTTGAAACCCAGCATACAGGGGGTAAGTAGAAGTCAGTATGTTGACGGGACAGGCCTTCATCAGGGGGGAGGAGGGATCTGGACCCCCAAAAGCTCATAAGCGAAGATGTTCCAGAAGATGGCAAACAGCAGAAAGGTGATGAAGGAGAAGATGATGACCCACCACGAACACTGTTTTTGGAGACTCTCCTCGTAGCTGCGCAGGATAAGCAAGCCCATGCTGATTCCCACCACGGCCCCCGACAGGTGTGCCATGAAGCTAGGCTGGGGTCCAGATGAGGGCAGGGGCGGGGAGAAGCGGAGCCAAACAGCACGCCCCACCTCCGAGCTCACTGTGGAACAGAGAAGTACACTTAAAATAGGGCACAATAGCAACACCACAAGACCCTCTATTAAGAATTGGCAACATGTTAAAGATTATGATAATGAAAGAAAACATACGATTTAGAATTACATTACATTACCAAAAAAGACGTATGCTTGTGGCATTTTTAAGCCTTACACCTATGATCGAATACAGGTTTTAAAAAATAATTATTTTACTAAGTACAGTGCAGTGGGTAGATAGGGGGTCAGTGAAAATAGAAATTTTCAGAGCATTGAAGCTTCAAATTTGAGCTATGCAGGGTGACTAAAACATCCACAAATCAGTTAAAATAATAAAGGAACAGTAATATAACATTGTTAAAAATTCATATATGTCTCCTTCAAATAGATAATGCAAAAGCCAACAAACTTCAACAGTTCACATTTTGCCTATTAAATTAAAGTAAATCTACAGAAAGTGCCAAGAAAGGAACAAAATTAACCTAGGTCTTATTCCAAACTGAAACATGCGATTGCAAAAAGTTCCCAATATTTGACACAGACGTGTTAATTTTTCAAACTCTGGGCTGTAGTCCAGTAAAACGGTGCACTCTCGACTTTGTGGCAATAGTTTGGGGAAGGAACAGAGTGTCCATGAATAAATTATTTACTCAAGTCGGTGCTGAAGAAATTGAGTGCCCTGGATTCTCACCTTTGCAGATAGATCTCACTTTAATTTTTCTCCCACAATGCAGTGCAGTGGTTTTCAGTAGCAGTCTATAGATGAATGTCTATAGTTTGAAAGAAGCACTGCACGTATATGGCAGTGTAAGAAGAGCGTGCGTACTTTTGGCCGCGTGGTATATGTCCGCCTCAGTAGATACAATTTATAAACAAGTTGAACAGATTTGCTGATGCAGACTTGATTTTTCGACAAAGTTTTGTAAGGCATATTTCTAAATGCCAGCAAATGGAGTACATAAAACTATTAAAAGGATAAGCACATCACATCTTAATGGTCCATTATGTATTTTTTGGGGGGGAGAAAATTTCCACACATGGCATTAAACTTATCTATCTCCATGGAGACAAGCAGGTGACACCTCCAGGCCAAGTTACAGGTCAGATCTGTGGAGGGGTGAAGCTGCTCACAATAAGAATTCTTCTGTCCCAGACTATCCCTATGTCTGATAATTGGCCATAATTGACCATAATACCAGTGCAAACTCTGCCCCCGCACTGACACCAGCAATGTGTCATCTTTTATTTTGAAACTCAGTCGCTTGTGTTTGTGAGAGGCAGACAGAGCCTTTCACATTCCAGCAGAGACGACGGACTCCATTCGCAGTTTGGGGGCGGCAGTCTCAGGACAGATGGAGAGACATATTGCTCACAAATGAAAGTCAGAGAATTGGCATTTGCATGGAGAAAAGGACATCCCAAAATCAAGCAACATGTCCAATGCATGAGGTACTAGGGTTATCAAAAGTATTGCAAAGTATTGCCTTGCTTAAAATTACTTTAATTCAAAATATTAATCTAGATTTGAGTAGTTATGAACTTGTTAGGCTTAATTGCTTATAAGGTGCATTTCAAATAGTTGCAATTAATTTACTGTGAGAAAATAAATCTGCCAACATGGTAATTGGTCACTTCAATTAAATTTTTGTACATCTTGACAAATAATTTGGCTTCAAACATTTGTAGTGTATTAAAAGGAGTCAGAAACATCTTGAGTAAATTAATGTAGGCCTATCAAGTAAATACGTCTTGTAAAAACTAATGAAAAATAGTTCAGATCTTAAATGAAATAATAATGAATTAATTTGAACTAATCTAGACATTCCCTTTTTAACTGGCTTTTACAAGTATAATCAAATATCATGATGCATTGAACTTACTGCAGACCAAAGCCAGGATCATGCGGAGTAACTTGTACGGACAGCGCATCCCGGCCCAGTTCTGCAACACACAGCAGAAATGTCCTGTCAGCGAGAAATATCACCAGGCACACACACACACGCCTTATATGAGCAAAGTTACAAAGTATTTATTCTGTAGAAGGACATGAGATTACTGTACGGACAGAAGTGACAAGGTTTTATAAGTTAATGTGACGGCAGGAAAAAGTGTAAATGTCCAGTATGTCCATTCAAGTGTTTTGTTGATTTACAATGTGGCAATGACAAAAATCTGCATCAACTTAGCTATAGCTTAGCTTGGCTATAGTGCTAAAGGCAGTCTATACTCCCTGTTCTAAACTCTACACTAAACTCTATACTAAACTCTATACTAAACTAGGCTATTAAGAAAATATTGACCACTACGTACTTTATTTGGAACACTGTTGAAAAAAGTCAATACATTATTTAATGTGGACAGTTGTGCACAAAAATAATTGCAAATTTAGTTTGCCTTTCCACACATTTTAATTCCTGATTTCACATTTTACTTTAACTTAAAAGTGCAACAAGTAAATCTGGTGGAGGGTCCGCTACCTGATTGTCTTCATAGAAATGTTTTGTCTATAATGTCCCCACATTATGGCATTAAACGTATCTTTTTCCATGGAGACAAGCCTGCAATGCCTCCAGGCCAAGTTACAGGTCAGATCTGTGGAGAGGTGAGCTCACTCACAGAAGGAATTAATGTATTTTTTGCAGTAAAACACCACTAATTAAATAAATATATAAGTGAGTAAGATGAGTTTAATGCCATACTGTGAATTACCTTCAGCAATAATATCTCCATGGAAACAATCTTGTGGCAGACCCCCTACCAGAAAAGTTACACAGTGCACCTTTAATAATGTAATTCAGTGCAAAATACAGTAAGGAAATTATTATTTTCTATGCAAAATGTCTGATGTATCCCAGATTCAAATTCCTTGTTCTAGTTTTGAAGTTAATATTCACTTTATTTACAGCAGTATAAAGGGACACTACATAGTGGAAACTTCAATGCAGTAAAAATAGACACAGCTCATTATGACTAACTGCACAAATCATATCCATGCTCAGATCTCCAGCTGTGATAATATCTCCCACTGTTTCTCTGTTCTGTTGAGCAGTGATTGATGAAATAAAGTTTGTGTAAGTCTGTATGCTCAAAATGAAGAGGACCTTCACTGTGCTGCTGAGGTAAGCTATAGAAAGGCATTGAGCTACTACTGATGCTGCTTTCTGATGAGAGGCAATTTGCTTTGACATGTCTCAGCGGGAGCGCAGAGATATGGTTTTCATCTATAGAAGACGTCCATTCTATTTTGTCTGTTGGAGATCTTATTATCAGGCTGCTGACACTGAGGAGGTATGGGCTGCACAGGCTCACAGAAGTGCTTGCATTTCAGATATATAGCATAAGGAGTGCGATGTTCGGAGATGTGTTCTTCTGACACTTCCCTGCAGTATTTTGCTCCACGTTAAAACGCCTTTGATAAGCCCTGACGTCAAATGGAAAGTTACTGAAGATGCCAGCACTTCCCTTTAAAACATAAAACAAAGTTATCAAAGCGAGAATTGCCTTCGAGGATTTCCCTGGCAGACATCAAACAGTGCATTCTGTTAGCGTCTATGTGTGTGGTAGTAACAGTTACAGTCTGTGAGTTTCGGCTCCTGGCTCATTAGCGCCCCCTGGCCTCCTGTTGGCCTGTCCACTGCCTGCCCTGATCTGAGGGTTAGTTAAAGTGATTTGTCATATGTAACGCCGCCAAGGGGAATGTGCTGTTCGCTCATGTGACACAGTGCCATGCACCCAGGCGAGCACTCGTCCTGAATACTGTTGTTTGCAGTAAGATAATGTGAATAAATGATGATTTTACCCTATTGTCTGAGCTATGTTATAGTGATATTTCCTCAAAACAAACATGCCTACCTACACACATGTTTAACACACAATAATACTAATAACAATACAATACTAATAATAATACTACTACACACCAATAATAAAGGGTTGCTCAAAGATGTGTGAATGAAACAAATCTCCAGGTAAGTTTTTGAGGAGGTAACATTATAACAGAGCTTAAAAGACACAAAAATCTATTCTGTGTAATAAAGGATCTTTAAAAACCCCAAAAATATGACGGCCGAGTCAAAAATAAGTCACACATACTCTAAATGTATGTATGTTAATTATTTAATCTGCTGTCAGGCACATCTTGTTTAATCTAAAGTAGATAATTATTATGTTTCAAAATGTGACAAACAGGGAGATTCAGTAAATACAAAAGATGTCAGCTTGTCAACACTAACTAAATAACAGAGTGAAAGCCTAATAATAAATGCAATATTTTCAAAGCTGGTTACAACAGCTGCCTAATCTACAATTAAATGTAAAAAATTAGAAAGCAAAAGAAAGTGAAATATCATCAACCTTAAACAAGATGCAGGATTAGGTTGGCTATTGAGCTAGTAGTCACACAAGTGTAAGTTAGACAAAGATACACACTAACATGTTTGGAGGGATACTGAGGGATTTTGGTGGGGACTAGAATGCAACGAAAGCAAAGTTGACTATATTTTACCCATTATGACATATAATATACCTTCCACAGCATTGCAATGGCTCATTAATGTTAAACTTCACGAACCTCTCAACTGCACAGAATGTCCAGTCATTATAGCTGAGGACTATAAGCTTGTAAATACATGCGGCTTCAGTCTCCCTGCTACATTGAGATCTTCTATTTTGCTGACACTTGACTAAGAGCTCACACTGGCTGTTAAATATTTCACAGCCAACCAATAAAAATCTTTGTCACGTTAATATGACAGGTCTGTAACAGGAGGTTAGCTTTCAGTCTCCTCAATCAGTGTCTCAAAGTGACATTTCATCTGTACTGAATGGCTTTTTCTGAACAATGTAGGCGACGATTATGATTGCCATTACCATGACGACGTTGGCGAGGTGGGCCGAGCAGAGTGCGTAGACCCCCCCTGAGCCCCCCACCACGGGAGCGCGCATGTCGGTGATGGACACTGTCAGCGAGCCTGCAAAAAGACAGAGAAAGAAAGATTAGACAGAAATGCATTGGGAATATAGATGGTGTTTAGTGTGGGCTTTTTTGAGGTAAGCAAAACAAAGCTTCGTCATCCCCAGTCACCTTGCTTGAGGCTAAACATGAGAGCAACTATGTGTTTTATCAGCTGACCTTCACATACCCTTTTATTGTCTTAAAATGCCAGATAGGCTGCAATAATATTCCAAAAGATAGATATAGGCAGAATGGATTTTTCCTTCAGGAAGCTGGCATTTAAAAGGAGGAAATCAAAAGCAGCAGGTGGATCTTGCTGAACAGGATAATTTGCCGAAGCTGCCTCGTGTTATATTCATGAGACAGTCTAATCTGGGATATGTGGACATGGAGGGGAGCCAAAGATGCAACCAAATGTTGTTTTAATAGAAAAGTGCAGCGGTGTCTCGTGGCTGGAGAGATATAAGGTGGAGGATCATAAAGAAATAATGGAGCATGGGCCCAGACAGGGTTGTAATAGGCCAGTGCACTTTCACCGGTGTAGACAACACAAACTAATCACTTCTTCTGCACACATTGCGAGATAGGGACAATTTTGCCAGTTAGCAATGTGTATAAAGAACAATTAGGAAGCCATTACTTCCCACTAATCACAAGGGGGCAGTAGAAAACCTACAAATTTACATACTAATTATTATGATGCCTTAGAGGTGGTCTTGTTGCAGTAATAATGACACGCTGATTCATTGGGTTTGCAAACTCAACCTGCTTCAGCATCACTTTGGGGTGGCAGTGGCTTAGAGGTTAAAGTACTCATCCAGAAGGTTTGAGGTTCGATTCTTGCTTGAATCAGTGCATAGTACTGTTGTGTCCTTAGGAAAGACACATATGATGTGCATGAGGGCTTGGTAGTGACTATAGGGGCAGATTGGCAGCAGCAGATTCTTTTATTGATCCCGAGGGAAATTCAACGTGTCCAAAAGTACAGGTCTAAAACAATGGTCTTTAGTACCGGTAAGTAATATTTAGATACTTCTACTGACTTGGGAGAAAAGTCAGAACAATATTTTTAATTACCTAGCATAAACTTACATCTTACAGGCTCACCATGCATTCTTAATTTGTTTGTCCAAATAAAGTCTAATGTTTTACTGACTATACTAACTAACTATAACTATATTACTCATAAACAATTCCCAAATGAAAATCCCCAAATCCTAATACCATACCAAAAAAACTGGAGAAAAATCTAACTTCATCTAACCAGTCCCCATGGACATGGAGGGGAGCCAAAGATGCAGCCAAATGCTGTTTTAACAGAAAAGTGCAGCGGTGTCTCGTGGCTGGAGAGATATAAGGTGGAGGATCATAAAGAAATAATGGAGCATGGGCCCAGACAGGGTTGTAATAGGCCAGTGCACTTTCACCGGTGTAGACAACACAAACTATAATTTCTTCTGCACACATCTGTAAAACATACAGATATAGAATGCTGTATGCCATCTAAAACCCATCAGTTAATTTTATTGTTAGTCATAATGTTATATTTGGCCAGAGTATGACCACATACACAATATCATTTGGATCCTTATAAATCAACAGAAGTCCAAAATGGACACCTCCCCTCTGCTCTGCTGTGGTGCTGAGCAAAGATGTCCATTTGATGCATTGCTGCACCTTGATCACGTAGACTCTACTCTGACAGAATTCTAAGCAGACGTCGCCTTGT
Source organism: Scartelaos histophorus (assembly GCA_000787155.1). NCBI lineage: Eukaryota > Metazoa > Chordata > Actinopteri > Gobiiformes > Gobiidae > Scartelaos > Scartelaos histophorus. The sequence goes on along the minus strand of JACN01049472.1, from coordinate 24,839 downwards.
CTGCTACAGTCAGCTCCCTCTAATTATGCAAATGAGCTGATAAGAAATGCGCCAGATAACAAAACAAACCTACTTTTGAATCACAGCCTGAGTTTTGCCACAGTTGTGATCTGGTATCTATAATGCATGTAGTATTCATATTCCTCTGTGCACACAGGTATAAACATGGGCCCTAAAGGATGCCTTGTCAGCACACGATGGCAGTGATGATTAGAAGACAGATGGTAATCAAGAGTGCCTTCCCAAGTCATTCATCTCAACACACTGACACCTCAGACACTTCCCTACCTGGATTTAGGGACAATTTGAAGGTTGGACCTCAGCTCAAGTTATGACAAAATTCACTACACCTCAATATTTCTATTTCCACAGAGTTGCAATTATTCCGCTCGGTATCTGATTTGTTAAGAAAAAAAAAAAAAGTGCAAATACAAGTGCAAGTGCACCTGTCTCCCCTCTTGAGTTTGTCTTGTGTCGAGATTTACAACATGCCCAAGATAAATGTATGGCTTTTATGCAGCAGAGAAGTGGAAAGTCTTTTGATTAAATATTGATGGAATAATCAGATACTGTCTGGAGTTGTGATGATGTTTGGTTTAGTGTATATAGGGTGAATGTAATTAATGATTAATGTGGAAAAAGAAAAATGGATATGTGTGGAAATAAACATTTTAATTTAAAAGCCTAAGCCAAGACTAATAAAATGAATTCGAGCTATACATGGCCCAGTGTACATAAAAATATAAAGAAATTAACTGGGAGTAATGTGTTCAGTAAACTTTCTCTACAATCAATTGTCTGATTTCAGTGAACACAATACATACCTACTGAAGGACCCATTTTCTGATTTATGTTAGAATGTAGTTTCCTCATTAAAAAAATACACACATGTTTAAATAGCAAATGCTGCATTCTTCTCTCAAACAGAATGTGATGCCATGTCATGTGGTAATACAGGATATGCTTTACTGTGTACACTGTACACCTTCATTAGAGATCGTCTGATAACTTAAAAACTAGTGCTTCATGACATCACAAGGTGGAACAAACCATTTTGAGCTTTGGAGATGCAGACAGACTAATAGAAAACATGTCAAAACCAGGTATGTTTTTTGAGGAGATAATAACGTTCTAACGCGGCTTAAACCTTACAAGAGTTAATTTTGTTTAATATAGGTCCTTTAAAATATAAATGAGGACCACATAAACCCAATTCCTAAGCATAACATTCAGGAAAAGACTTTAGTCACAGTGGTATATTAATATTCACACAAAAAATCATGAAGTAGGCCAAGTCTTGGTTCCTCATTCATTAGTACATTGTTACCATTTTAAACAGTCCATCACACATACATTTGCATGTTGTGACGTTTAAAAGTGGCTATTTTTAAGAGGCTCTATTTAAATCTCTTTCTGTCTAAAAGCCACTGGTTTAAGTGACACTGCCATCTGTGTGTGAGGAAGAGGAAGCCTAGAGGAAAAGGCTGACTCCGTGGGAGGGGGGGTGGGGTGGCTATAGTGCATATTAAACAGGCTTGTCATGTGGCTTCTCCTGCTTTGGGGGATTTAAGATTTAGGATTTTCGCACTCAGCAGCAGCTCAAGATGTGACAAGTATTTTTGGTGCACGCTGACACTTTCAAACAGTACATTGTTTATTGTTGCTGTTCTTGGCTTGGGGAATCTTTTTGTGAGCTTGCAAAATTCTCAAATGTGCAGCAAAAATGTTGGTAAATTATGGGTCAGCCAAGAGGGATCTAGTGCAGTATGAGCTTGCGTCTGAAACCAAACTTTTTACATCAGAGCCTTCACTGCAGGCAAGCCTTAAGCTATGGGTCACTCTTTGTATTACGTGTCTCTGTTGGGATAAATTTCAAAACAAGGGAAAGCTAATCTGATGTGAGGCTAGCCACTGACAGGGCCTGTGGCTGTAACTTTCTATGGATACAAGGAAAAGATGCAATAGGAAATGCTACAATGAAACTCAATCAAATGCTTATGAAATATGGAGAATCATGGGACGGGTTGAACAAAACTTTGGCATAAGATAATGATGACTTTTGATAGATTTTTTAAATATGGAAAAAACAGGATTAATAAAATAAAATCTAAAATTTTGCATAAATGTATTTGAATACCCATGCATCATTGTGAGATAGGGTCCCATATCAATACTCTGTTCCTAATGTTTAGCCTGGTGACATAGATACATTAATACAAAATACAAAAATAAATAAATGAGTTAGTATAACCTTCAGTCATCCAAGTTGCATAGTAAAATTATTTTTTTGTCAGCAAACATATAACTATAGCTATATAACTATGAATTAAAACTCCCAAGATACCAGTGTAAATTCATGCACTTGTACATGCTGATGTTTGATTTGTAAAGAGAGAGACAGAAGTACTTTCCTTACAGTGCAATATTGGCTACAGTAACATGATTAAAAGCCCCAGCAGGCTCATTCTGAATGGATAAAGAGGACCACACTGGGGACATTAACATGCACTGAGCTGCATTTGTTGCCTCTCAGGACAATAAATGACTGAGGAGGGACAGTTGAAGGACAACAGTGTCTAATCATTCATGTGGTTCAGTCAGATGTGGAGAGGAGTGGTTTTGGAAATGCACCAGCGCACCTTTTATAATATTCAAGGTTGTATTCACGTTCTACAATTTGCTGATGTCATAATTTCAGATGGGGGGCAGGGGCCTGTATAACTCTTTGGGAGGTTCACTGTTTTTGAAAGAATCCAAACTTATGATTCACAAATGCTGAATCTTATTATTTGTTGGAGATTGACACAAACTAGCTATATTAAATACTTTCAACGGACAATGATCACATTTTTGGGTTTAAATAATAGCATTTTCTGAAACTACTGTCAAAACTAAATTTCAACATTATTTATTTATGACAGTGAAGACATTGAACTTTGTGCTAGTCTGTTTCATGACAACAGGCCCAGTAACTTGACAAGGCAGTAAGGTAGACAAATTTGCTGTCTTCTGACTCACCTTCCAGCTCAATTTTAAACTATTGGCATGATCTCAACCTATAGAAATATCTTGTTTATGCAATTTAACTTCTTCAGTGCTAGGAAACAGTAGGACAATATTCTATCCACATGCTTTAGACTGTTCTTATATGCACTGTGTTATGTTCCTCCAGAGATGTGCTGCAGTCAGCAATCCCACGGCTAATAAACCGGGGAATGCCTGATCAGATTTATTTACTGAGCTCAGATGATAGGAGCTGCAGGCTAATTGAAGAAGGAAAGGAGATGGTCTGAGTTGGCACAATGATTCTGCAGTATGACATCCACTATGGAAAAAGTTCTTAAACTATATACAAGTTAGGGCAGTGCAAGCAATCAAAATGTAATAATAATAATTGATTGTAACATGGGTGGTCTTTTCTTATTTTCTTATGAACACAATAACAATTCAAACGCTGTTGACAGTGTGCATATTATCTTTAATATTTAATTATATCACATTCAGCACACTTGGCTATAAATAAGCAGACAGCATTGCCTCTGGTCATTCTGTTTAGTTGTATAGAGCTCATCCCTGAAAGAACATGGAGTCTGAAATGAACGATGTGCATTTCTAAGAGGAGTTGATTTTATAACTAAATAGGAATAGGATAACATTGGTGTATATTTCAATCAAGCAGCATCTGGCGAGTCAATGCCTAAATGATGTTTTCAGTTGATTTGTGGTGTATATAGAGTAAAGAAAACTCACTTAGATTTGGTCTCTCTACTAAAGCAAGAAAAGCTCACTTTACTGCAGTAACAACATTGTCTTAAGATAAATTGCCCCTGCAAAACATGGACGAGCTAAAGTGATCAAAAAGGATCATGTAGCAGTAAACATGTTACAGAATAGAATCACATGTTTGTTTCATCTTCAGTGTCACGCAGAGCAGAAGAATTCAAACTGTCAGTACTGCCACAAAACCCTACACCTCCACTGTCTCCGAGCTCATCATTAGACAAAGTACTTCAAGGAACCCCAGAGACGGCAGTAGCACATACCTCTGTCGACAAATACCAAACAACATCACAGCGCGTTTACTGCGTGTGGGGCGAGACATTCAAATCAGCTCTTTTGTTCACTGAAAACTCTTCTTTTTACAGTACAAATTTAATCTAATAAAGTGTCACTCATTAAATTTTCTCTTCATTGTTCTTGTTCTTAAACATGCCAATTAACACGGTTTCAAAACACATTCTTTATCAATCCCAAGTGTCATTTTGTAAAGAATATTACTCTAGTAAGGTTTAAAGGTGCACTATAATCTTCCTTGTCAGCTGTTGTCTCTATGGAGTTGTTATTACTTTTACTCGGAAAGTTCCACAGTCTATTGAACATAAATATCTAGCGTGTATTCCAATATAAAAAATTTTATTCAAAAAAACCTTGAAAATGTACCTTGAAATGTAATGTCTTACTGTGAGTCACCCCTCCATACATCTGATCCGTAATTTGGCCTGGTGACACTGCCTGCTTGTCTCCATGGTAATAGTTAAATTTAATGCTATACTGATATAGCAATAATGTCTAGATACATACTGCACCTTTAAATCCATTAAATGTTATTAAGACACTATTAAGACCTATTACTATATTATTTAGATACTAGTTTTAGAATTTATTAGTTTAAGGGTGTCTAAGGGTGTTCTGAAAGTGCTGTGAGTAAACACTGGAGACCCAACTTTACACACCTTAACCTTGGGTGATGAAAGAGGCCCTGAGTTTAAATGAAGTCCGCCCTGTCTGCACTTGGCGCAAAGGGAAAAATATTGTGAAATTTATGTAGCCCAGGAGCACAGGGGGCACTGCAAAAATCAATAGTCTTCACTAGTCACATCCCAAGAGCAGCAGAGTGTAGCAGCCCACAGTACCAAGCTTCAGTTGTACAGTATAATCTTATCTGATCCAGCAAGTGCACAGGCAAAATGAGCCTAAAATGAGAAAGACAAAAGACACAAAATGTCTACGCAAGAGTTTGTCCTGAATGTTCTAGTCTGTGCCCTTAACAAAGCTGTGATATAAAATAGTTAATTCTCATCATGACTCGGGTGCTTATCACTCACGAGTGCTTTTTCAGCCTCAGAAATAATGGCTGACCTTGGGTTGAAATGAATCAAATTCTTCAAACACCCAGATGAAAAAGGCCATGAAACCGCTTCCCCATTCTCAAGGTTTGGTACAAGGTGTTCTTCTTCTTCAATGAGGAAAAGAAAAACCTTCAAACCACCCAAGAGAAAATAAATTATACTGCTATCAAACTCCTCTAGAAGTCTGGATTCCTACAGTACCCATAATGCACTGGAGCTCCCTTGACAAAACTCAAACAACAGCCAAAAAGCTGTATTACACAAAAATATTCCAATTCAGTATGTTCCATAAATAATTGGATCCTGTCTGATTAGCTAATTGAAGCTATTCAAATTACAATGTTGATCTAAATGTTAATGAAGGAGAACTATTTACCATTTTTCCAGCTACAGACATTTTTACTGATGCAAAATACCTGACAAATATGCATTAGTAGTGAGCGGGGACACCTTTCCTTTCCACAAATTGAACATAGATAGGTTTAAAGCAATACTGTGGAACATTCCAAAGTAAAGCAATATTATCTCTACAGAGACAAGCAGGTAGTGGACCCCCACAAGATACATTTCATATCTTTAAGTTTGCATTTGTAGAAACAAAGTAGAATGTATAAAAACGCAATTCAAGATTTTGTATTAAAATTCAGATAAAGTTAAATTCCAAATTATTATTTTAGATTTCCTTCTGAACTAAAATTGTTTACACAAATGCTCATTATAAGAGCAAAATTAGTTTTGAACACAGTGCCTAATGCTATAGATTGATAACGACTGATAAAACATCATCACTTTTAAGTCCTTTTATCCATAGTACATTGCATCTCCCCTCATAGAGCTTCTATGAGGCCCCATTACAGAGTGAATACTGATGATGTTTGTTTGTGAGAGGAGCTGTGGGGGGCTGCTGTAGAGGAAGTGGGCTCGGTGTCACCCAGTGAGAGTTCACGTCGGGTGGGACGGGGTGCCGGGTTATTACCATAATCACAACACTGTACCAAGGTCACCCTCACTCACTCAGAGCTCCAGTCTGCACCTCTGGGAGCACTTCACAGTCACATGACCAGACCTCTCCAGCAACACCAAGGTCTGCACTACTATGAGCTATAGAGCAGGATAATGTATGGTTGCAGTGAGGTGGAAGAATCAAAAAGTGAAACAATTCCCCTGTATGAAGAATCCTACTTCTTAGAAAAAAACAAAACAAAAAACAAAACTCTTAAATAAATCCAATCAATATCATACATTACAAATTTTACAACAGCAAGAAATGTATCCTTTACATTGACTCATCTTGCAATGGTATCAAATTGCTTTATGGGTATGTCTATTTTCCATTCATTTTAGTAATGATGTTGATTTGAAGAGGCCATTCACAGGCCAAACAAACAGTGTAAAGGACAGGAGTATGTGTCCCATAATGTTCCATATCTACATGATGACACTTGGCATGCAGCTGAGAGCCCTTCAAACAGACGTACCTTGGGAATGAGAATACTGGAGCCAGCGGTGACGGCATGAACACACGGACACAAGCCAGACAACGCCCCCTCTCATTACCTTCAGCCAATCAAAACACTGGAATCACTGACCAGGCCTTTAAATGGGGCTTTCACCCACTCTCATGTGGGTAGCCATCAGATCCATGAGTTGCAATCTTTTAGGCTTACATCTCATGTCATAAAACATACAATTCAGACCTAGTAATGAACAAAATACAGGTTTCTAACAATTTAAAGGTGTTATTAATTTTCCTGATGCTATATGTGCATAATTAGGGGCAACACATTTGAATAGTTGTTTCCTTTTGGGGCTTGTTTTTGTTGGGCTCAGTTAGCTTATTTTTGTTGGCTGCTTCTTCCTCTGACAATCTGGCAACCCTTGTAGTCACGTGTAGAATTCTTGTGTGCCTGAATATATCTCTATATTAACACAAATGTAGTATGAAGAGATGGAAGCATCAGTTTATCGGTCTCAACTTTGCTCCAGGAAAAACTTGCTCACTTCCCTTTGAAATCTCACGGCTGTCAGCTTACACTCATTTAGTTTATTGAGCACCGACGAGCAGCGTTTATTAAAAACACATTTAGGTTGGGCTTCATCTATGCCTTTGCTGTTCCTGCCTGCCTGCCTAAAATGTCAAATGAAATTATTAAATGTACCCAGCTAAATGTCTATAACATGTAGGTACTGCCCAACATAAGGATAAGAACTTGGTGAATATACGAGAAAAAGGGAAGAACATGATATAATGGACAATAGAAAAAATAGAAAAAAAAACATTCCACACACTCTAATTGCCAGCTCAGTACAGCACAGAAATGGAATTTCTCTAACAAATCTCTAAAAAATAACATTACATTCAATGCAGTATGTTGTGTGTTGTCTGCTTATTTACAGTTTAGTTTTGTAAAGACTGGAGTTCATGCTGCATTTAATGTGATTCAGTTTGGTTGAAAAAATATCTGTGACTGACCACTGTATCATAAAAAGTATAAAATGCTATCTTTTTTAGAAAAAATAAGATAAAGCTAGGCACTTATCCAAGCAACCAGTAATTTAATCTGGAGTTTCCATTGGCTATTGTGATCCACTTAAATGCTTGGGTGGGCTCATTTTGAGAGCAGATACCAGAATTAAATAAGACACAGGAGAAAATGTGCAAAGGGTTTTTTCAGGAACACATGCTTACAGACACACTTCAGCTTTAAATATAGATAATACAATACAGATACAATACAGTGGAATATCTGCATCCAGGTTATTTTCTGCAAAAATATTTTGAGCTCACCAAAATATTTGCCAATACATGTGGTTGATAAGGGCAGTGTTGACAGAAACCAATCAGGGAAAACAGATACTTTGTCAAGATTCAAGATTTGTATGCGAATATATCCCATGACTCCGTCTAAGCAATTCTCATTACATAACACAAAGAGAGTGTCTGGTAATGTAGAGCTGTAGTCATTTGGAAACTTGATAGGCTTTTATTAGCCAAAGCACAGAAACAATTGTGAGGCTAAATTAAGACTGACAATCTTCTCCTCTATGGCCATGGCCCACAACTGACACCAGGCTTCGCACCAGAACTAAATTCATCAGTCGCTCACAGATTAAACACTGCACGTAGGCTGGCACCGCTACATAATGACACCATCAACCAGTCGGCAGCAATGAGGTTATACAGACATGCTGCCATTTATCACATTTGCATTACAAATCCCCTCCAGGATGCTCAGAGACACCCCTCCTCCACCCCCACAACACTCTCCACTTGACTCAGGGCGCCAATACATATGGAACAGAGGCGCGCCGATACTACTCTTCACAGTTTAGTCACTAACAGCAGAGCGCGCAGCTTAAATATCCTGATGCATAATTTACAGCAGGCCTCAATAGGCAGTGTGCACATGAGGCTGTTCATATGCAGCTAATGCGCTCACAAGGGCCAATGCTATAAGACTGAGGGCTCCTTATTATTCTGATCAGAAGCCTCTTATTCTTAGAGCAGGATTCCACTCATCAATATCACACCATACTAATGGGGATTTATAGCCTCTGGTCTATTGGGATAGTTTCCAAATGTCCTTTAGTAAAAATGGATTTGTGGACTTTTTTCTGCCTTTTTAGTAAAGGGGACAAAGGGGCCTTTAATAAAATTTTAAACATGTTATAATGGTGTTCCCTCATCAGTGCCTTATTCAAAGATGGCTTTTTGTGTGTTTATAGTAGTTAAAGGGGACATATTATGCAAAAGCAACTTTTATGAGTATTCAGACATTTTATAATTGCATTCCTTAATCAGTGCCTTATTCAAAGTTATGTTTTATCGATTCATGCATGAGTTCTCTTTTCACCTACCCTTTATCTCTACCCACTTCTCTGAACTTAATTGCTATTAATGAAAGAATTCAGACCCCAGGTCAAACAGGAGTGTCAAAAAAACTGTTGGATCGCAATTTTCAGTAAAGCTACATGCATGAAAGGATCTCAGTCCTGCAGTGTACTCGCTACTATTACTAACCTGTTTTAGATCAATATTGAGGGATTTACACTGAATAAAATGTAAAATGTTTATCTCTGTTTGTATGTTATAAATTATTACAATACCCAAAAAAAGCACAATCTCCTCTTTAAGTTAACTATGTAATAAGCTCCATAACTATTATCATTATTCAGCTTAGTGACTTCTGGGGTCCGGAGCTATATAGGTCTGAATACTTTGATAAAAAATTATGTGTAGTTGTAACAATCTGCACCACTGTATAAAAAGTGGTAAAATAAATAAGTCTGGTTTAGAACAAATGTGTTTGACATCTGTTAAGTCATTTTTGCCAACAACAGGACTACACAACAAAACTACAAAACAAAATAAACTAATTAAATATATATGAACATGTAATCCCACTGTGTTTTGAGAACTGAAATAAAATGATTAAAAGTTGAGATTTCCCATAATCCCCTACTTTCGTTCCTTGTTGAATCTTACATTGCGGACAGACAGTCGCAGTCGTTGTGAAGAATGGATACAATATTGACACAGTAGCGTCTGAGCTGATTTGAACATAAAGAGAATATGACAGACTGATGCCTGCTTTCATGAAAGGCTGTCTGGAAGAGGGACGTGTCAGACTGTGTGTGACGAACACAGATGTCCCTGGGCTCCTACATCTACAAGGAAACCCGGTCTTGGCAACATGTGATATGTTCAGACAGAATGCAGCAACTGGGGGACAGAGAACTTGAAAAAACACAAATAGGTGCAACAAAGCAGGTGTGGTTTGGGTGAAACATTGATACATATTTCCCATCATCCTTTGTAAAATAAGGGGACAGGATTACTACATGGTATTAATGCACAGGGATGTATATCTCCCATCCTGGAAGTATACATCAGTCCTCAAAAGTAGCCACTGAGCTGCAGCGCCAATATAACTCCCAAGCTGCACATGTGCACAAAGTGATCGCACCATCCGACACGACTGCGGTTATGAGCAAAGTCAGACACACCATGAATATAAACATGAGCCAAAGCAGCAGAGGAAAGGGAAGAAGGAAAGGAATAAACCTGCAGTCTTCCTCCAAGCTGAAAATCTAAAATACGGGATGATTTTCCATCCACAAGCGATCACACATTTATCAAGACTGAAGGGATGTGGCGGCACAGTATAAAATGGGCAGCTTTGCTCAAACATCACAGCAATGAAAGAAGGGCTAGGAGAGTCATGTATGTGTGGGATATGTGACAGGCATATTCATGGTTTACTTATGCAACATGGATAATGGTGACTGATATGACAGTAACAGTGCCCTAGGCCATTTAGTAGAAATTAGACTAAACAATGAGAGATGGGGAGGAAAAATAACTGCATTAAATGTTTTCAAAGCTCAAAGATATGCTTTTAGGTAAACTGCTTGTTTCCATGGAAATATTATTGCATTGTCTGGAATGTTTTACAGTAGAGCCTTAAACTTATGTCACATTTTTTTTCAATTATAGGTGTTTTTATTGCTAAAAATACCTTGTAAGAGATTGTGAATCGTCTCCGCAGCTGCTTGTCTTCTTAGAAATAGTGCCACAATAATCCCATAGTGTGGAATCTTCCATGGCAAAGCAACAAAAAAGCAGGTGGCAGACCCCTATCAGAAAAGTTACATAATGCACCTGTAACCTTCTTTCAAGACACTAAATTCCCAAGTTTATTTGCACTACTTCTAAAGAACTGGGAAAATACAAAGTACAATTGACCACAGATCATTGAGCCATATCAAAATCCCCCCAGCTGTGTATAAAGCCTCTGATGTTTCACCTCTCCCTGCATGTCCCTGCTCCCTTCACAGAGCGACCATAAGCCCTGACCCCCCTCTGCTCCTCTGAGGCGAGTCCAACATAAAACGTTAGCATCTTCTCTGCATTTCCTCTCCAGCATTTGTGACTCAGGCTGAAGCTTAAATTTGCAAACGGCTTCTCAAATAGCACTTAGGCTAATTCCCCAAAGACAGGCTCTGCATTACTCTCCCACTTTCTCCTGTGCTAACTCCCCTGTTCATTCTGCCTCTGTCATCGTCGCTAAAAAAGCTATAATAATTCATGAGTAATAACTATGTGTGTGACAGGGGAGAGGGTTATGACTTTAAAGGACTCCAAAGGATGTACGTAAGTCTAGATAGGAAATTGACATCGGTTATCAGGGCTGATTTAGCATGTTGCTGTATTTTTTTTTTTGTCTTACAGGAGGACAGATTTATTTATCTGTATTATGAGGTAGACATATCAAATCAAATATAGCATTTGCTGTTAACAACTGTAATAATGATTTATTTTAAATGACAAAAACAATGAACACAATGTCCCATTTCTTTGGTGCTGTGGTTCCCAAGACAATCAAATCAGAAAGAAGAAAGAGCCCCAAAACAGTCCTCCATTTGGGTTGCCAGTTTCAATGCTAAAATCCAGTTGGTTTAAACCTAAACTGCCTCTCTCATCTAAACCCTCGCTACCTAAACTCCAGCCAATCATGAATCAGTGCTGCTACTGCTGCAGTATTTGCTGTCTAAATGCTGAGAATGAGGAAAACTTGTGTGTGTCCTCTGTATATTAAGGCACTAGCAACCCAGGTTCATTTATGATTGTAATACCTTTTTAAAACTGTAAAAGTGCAGACTATATACAGTTTCTTTAACAATTTATCCTCATCTGTACTGTAATTTCTTATTAAAATATTTCTTATTAAAATAAACCAAATATACTTAAATTAGCAGACTAACAAACAAAAAGCTTTTAGATCCAGTCTCTTATGACAGGCCTGGATTTTAAATTCCCTCCTCCTCTGTGATTCAAAGGAGAATGAGAGTTAATAAGGTTCCTTGTCAACAAAGACTTGTGCAGAGCTGTGGCTTGACCTCTGGGCACAGCGAGTCAGTCCACTTTGCTCACATCAGCGGCACTGCATTTATCAAAGCGCAGGGGACAAGAGCCGGATCAAGTTTATCAAAAAACATCAAATAGGTCACTTACAATGTCAGATAGAAACCAAGGCTCCACCAAATATGTCCCCTGAGGAGTTAGCTTTATGCAGGTAAAAAGGCCAGATGTGATAAACGATAGTAGTCGAAAAAGTGAAAAGACAAACGGTGTATTCCACAACAATACATGTTGAAGAAGCAGTAGAACCCAACTAGGTTACTTTACTGTTGACTGTGCAAAAAGCTACAACCAACTATCAAAATGGTCCCCACTACGTGATGGTCTTTAAAAGGGAAAACAGGGCTTTCAACATGGGCTTTCAACATGTATTCTACGTATGAATAAATAATAAATGTGTTTATTTTTAAAACAAAAAACCTACCGGCCAGTACTCCAGCCATGTAAAGCAGGCTTATCCGTAAGATGCCGTGGACCATCTCCAACGGAACGCCGATCATCAGCTGCAGTAATGCATTGAAGCCCAGCTGTTCCAAGCTAAAATAAATAATAAAATAAATAAATACAGATGGAATTAAACAGTTTCCGTCTTAAGGATCAGATTAAAACTTAAGACATTTATAGATAAAATGTTTCTTTGGTCTACATGTTCTCCACCAGGTATTCAAAAGTTAACAAGTATCAATAAAAGCAACATTACAATACGACATAAAGACAAACCAAATGATAGACTAGGCTGACATAGTTAAAACTTTATATAACTTTATATAATTATAAGAATATTGTTGGACTGTTGAGAATATAAGGTAACTGACAAACCATACCCAACGTGCATGAACATATAGCTGAAGAATCGCCACACTTGAGCGCGGTGGCCAGGATGGTACACCAGGGGGCTCTTCATGAAGTCAGGCTGGTAGGTCTGTAGCACCCATTTGTTTAACATGATGCCGTAGCACATGAACACGATAATCTGAAACAGAGTAGAAATCATGATAGTTCTTCTACTGGAATCAAAAAATATGTTTTAAATAAGGCAACTTCTCCCTTTTCTGTATTCAGCTGATTATGAAGTCATAAAACCCCCACCACATCTGGTTCTACTCCATTAACTTCCCTTCATACAATAATGAATCATTCTGGTCTTGAATCAAAATGAATGTGAGTCATTATTATAATTATCATAACCCTATTGTTACTGCAGACTGCAGCACCATTTGGGCATATTAGGAGAGCACTAGGCTGTTTTGTTTCCCTTTTCAACTGTGATGATTTTAGGGACAATCAAGTTTTGGTTAAAAGTGGATTGCTGTTTAATCTAAAGCCATTCACATAGGCATGTGCCTTAGAGCTATTTGACATCCTTTCTTGTAATATGTTAAAAAAGAGAAAAACTTGAATACATTGGTTTCCCAGTTTCATAAAACTATAGCAGTATGGCTGATGTATGTGAGCATTTTGCTGAAAATATAGTTACTGGAAATGCTTAAGACTTGGTTCTTGTGTGAGGTTTAAAAACATAAAAAACGTCTGAGGTTGTCACAGTGCTGAAAAACATACCTGCACGATGGTGACCACGGCAATGAAGACAGGCGGGGGACATAGGCGGTTCTGGTGGAAGTACCAACGGCGATCCGTCTCACAGGGCAGGATCTCGTAGGCCACATATCGAACAAAGCGCTTGTATAGGCCCAGCCCCGTCTCATCCAGTAGGATCTCCCTCTGCAGTGTGCGTCGCCCATTGGCAATGGCTCGTCGGAAACTACTCGAGCGCTTACTGCTCATCTATGAAACAGAAGAGAGTGATTACAATATAACTAAGAGATGTGTTTGTCAAGCACACAACTGTTCTCTTTGGAAACATGTCAGATCATAAAGAGTGTAAGTCTATAATGCCATAGATAGCAGATCATTTGAAAATGGGCTAAATAATACTAAATTATAAGGGTAATTAATTTTCTTTGGGCAAGTCATAATGCACAGTTGTTGCTTTTATGCATGCCTGGCAAAGGTAGGGACCTGTTGAGACATAGACTGGTGTTCTCAGTATCCCCTAACAGCGCTATAATGGCCGAAGCATATGTCCCAAAGGTGGTCTATTATTAGAAATAGGTCAGGGGAGTGCGGGGGCCAGTGCCAGTCATTGGTACTAATGTTCATCCTGCAGGAACTCCCTGCATACTCACGCTACAAGGCCAGGCGTTGTGGTGCACCCACAGAAACCACTGTACAGATCATTTCTCCAAACTATAGCACTGTCCCCGCTTGAAACCTGAAGCAGTCTGTGATTTGACTTGACTCTCGACCTCAGTGGCCCAATATTTGAAAAACAACTGTATCAAGGTTCAAGATTCTTCTTTATTTGTCATGTAAAGACAAAATTTGGTCCTCAAGTATAATTTGATTCAATGTGTCCAATGAACCAAACCTTTGGTATCAGCTTGTCATAGCAGCCTGCCTTTTTGTATGCATTTCACAAATTGCATCTTCGCACTGGGAGGTGGCTTTAATTTTGTTTGATTACATAATATGGTGCATTTTAACATTTGCAACTTTTTAACCTAGATAAAACGTAAGGAAATTATCAGAGTGACTAATGATCAGAGATGGAGGAGTCAGCGCTCACAGAGTCCTGATCACAAGAGAGGCATGAAGTTTATGTAAGAGTTACTTTCATCATGAAATCACAGGGGACCGGGTGGTACATGCTTATCTGTTGCTCCTTCACAGCACTGTGCACTTAGTTCATTGTCACCTTAGATAAATCATGCTTCCAGGATGCCTTTTT